>PVLC010002778.1:0-108220 GCA_004027655.1 Graphiurus murinus
GTTCTGATCACTCTATATATTTTTCAATGGTGGATTTATAGTAACTTGGTCACCTGTGACTGGATCATAGGTGCAATGTTCTCCAGATAGATGAATTGAAGTGAATGTGATAAATACATCTTCATCAAGCTCTTGTGGATACACGAGGAAAAATAAGACACATGACATGGTCCTCTAGTTGTAGTAATAGTTATTCTTTTTTTTTCTACAATAGGCAAAGTGACACTTTCTATGAAAAGAGAGTTGGCATGAATTTCAAATGGGTCTGGAATTAAATGGAGAGATAATCTGCCTCAGTCAACATTTGTGTTTAATGGGAATGGAATACAGACAAGAAACAGATTCCAGGAACTTACAGAAACTACAAAACAAAACAAAACAACCTAGAATCTCTTATATAAAGCCTTAAGCTTGTAGAGCTTCCTCAGGTTTGGCACACATTTGTATGTACTGCTTTGTTTACTTTCTTGTGTAATGGTAATACATGTATAGCAGAGGAAAAGACAAAAACTATTACATATCTTGAGTTACTTGGGAAAAGACTCTATTTCATTTATATGGCAACGCTGGGGAACATGAAAATTGTCTTAAATAAAGTAGATGTAAAACGAACAGCTAATTTATTTAATTAATTAGTGCATATTTGGACTAACTCTGTAAAATGAGAGAATAATCAAATAAATACTTGCCTACTAGGGTAGGACAGGGAAAGGACAGCTGGGGATATCTCAGCCTACTTTGAAGCCAATTTTCAGAGTAAAAAAAAAATTGGAGGGCAGATTGGAGTATGTTGACTTAGAGAAAAAGAGAATAGATGGTTAAATCCATAGAGTCTGAAATGCGGAGGGAAGAAGGGCAGTAGGAGGCCATCAGGGTGATAAAATGAGCCCCAAGTGAATCCTCCGGTACTTCCAAGCAAACTTTGAAAAATAGTGAATTAAATTCCTCAAGAACCAGATGAGACTATGGATAAAAATATCCTTTTCAACCAGGGAATGTTGGACAATTGATTCTTGATTTTGAAAGTAAAGCAATTTTTATTTGCTTCAAAGGCATCTTCAGAGGGCAAGAAGAGTTTAATGTGTATATGGTGTGCTTGAAGACTTTTCTAGGTTCAAGGCACTCTCCTTTGGGTACCCTAAACTGGTTTACTGTCCATTATCTGTAACACAAAGATAATGAAGGACTTACAATTCTCTGTTCAGAAAGCCCACAGGAATACCAGGACTTGACAGCCATGATATATCTCAGTTAGTTTTTCCTGTGTAAAACCATCACAAATCATAGGGCAGACAGCATGTTGGTTAAAGAGACTCCATATTGGGATGATGGAGTTATTCATTTATCTTCATTGAAAGAACTCAGGCTGCATTATGTTTGATAGCATAAATCTCATCCTACACACCACCCTCTACTCTAATGACTTACCAAAGTAGTTTGATTATTTTTTCTTTATTTTCTATTATACAGCAGTGATCACATATTTGTGACTAGTCACTGAAACTCTCGACCCAATTTTGTGATGCTAAAATCTAGAAAATGATGGGATTTGGAAAAATGAAGGATATAAAAATATTCTAGGGAAAAAGAGGTTAGTGCTTAAAACAGCCCGGTGCTTAAAGTCAGCATGAAGGACCGTAAAAATGCAAATCACTTCATAATTCACCTTTGTGCTTCTGAAACTTCCCTTCATTTCCCTGGGGACCATCTCCACCAACAGAAGTAAACTGGCTGATTCGATCACTTAATGTAAATTGAAAAAAATCTCAGTGTAGAGTGAGAAGAGAAGTTTGTACCATGAGGTTGACAAAATAATCTAATTTTGTAATATAATTACAGTTCAGGTCATTAATATATTTTATATATAAGGATATAAACATCCTTTAGTATAGATGTAGAAAAAGAAAATGCAAGAGGAGGCCAACGGGAAAGAAGGGAGGGGGAAAAGAAGGAGGGAAGAAAGAAAAGAAGGAAGGAAGGAACTAAACAAGGAAAATAAGATGAAGACAGACTGGAGGGAAAAGAAAATGGGGGAGGAGAAATGGTAAAAGAGATTAGAATACTTCCTAAGATTCAGTATTTACTATATGCAAAGGTCGTTTTAGGTTTTAGGTAATTATTGCTTATACAATACTAACTTTAATCATGAATTTGACACTGACAGGAAGTGTCTTAGTGTCTTGTCTCTTTTATTTATGCATAATACTAAAGACTTTTTTTTTCTGAGCCGGGTGTGGTGGTGCACACTTGTAATCCCAGCATTTGGGAGGCTGAGACCGGAGGATCTGGGTTCGAGGCCAGCCTCAGCTACCTAGTGAGGCACTCTGTAACTTAGTGAGCCTCGGTTTCAAAATAAAGAATAAAAAAAATAGGGCTGGGAATGTAGCTCAGAGGTAGAATGCCCCTGAGATCAATCCCCAGTACCACAAAAAATAAATAAATAAAACAAAATAAAGACTTTTTTTTTTCTTTTTAGGGAAAGAAAAATTTCTCACAGAGAAAATTAGTGAAAAGAGAATCCAATTTCTTCATCTGAGAAAAATGTTTCCACCATCCCATTTCTCTCTGTTCATTTTTCTTCTTTCATAACCACTTTGGCAGAAGAAATGGCTTCCAGGGTACTGAAGGCCCCCATTATCAATATCTGAGCTTCGCCTTGAGATAACACCTCATGCTGACCACCTGCCCTGCCTCATTCCTCACTGGCGCTTTCTCACTCTGCTGTCCTCAATTTCCAGTTAGCACTGCTCCACTGCTCATATAAGGGTATTCTCATATTGATATGGGAAGGTGAGAGAATTTAAAAATAATTGCTTTTATCATGAATTTTTACTACAACTGTAACAAGAAAAAAACACAGATGTGGGGGAGATGATGAAATCTTTATCACATATTAAAGGGGGACTGTGACTACTTACTGTTCATGGAAATGATGGAGGAAGGTGGTTAAGATACAAGAGACGAGACTATGTGTTCCAGAAAATGGCCCAAGCCATGGAAGCAGCATGGACCAGAGGAGTCCTGGTGTCCTGCATCAGTGTCACGTCTCATCCAGCTTTGATCATTACTCATTCTTCCCCATGGTATAAACTGTTGATTGTTCAAGGTCTAGTTCAAAGTTACCTTTTTGTGAATTACTCAAACTAGGGCAACACCCTACCACGTCTTTACTTTCTTTCTTTTTTTTTTTTTTTTCTTAGAGGGGGAACCAGGGGTTGATTCCAGGGTCATTCAATCTCTGAGCTACACCCCCAGCACTTTTTTTTAAAATTTTAAATAAGACTTTCACTAAGTTGCTGAGGGCCTCAATAAGTTGCTGAGGCCGTCTTTGAACCTGTAATCATCCTGTCTCAGCCTCTGAGGTACAGGGATTACCAGCATGTAAAACCATGCCTGGCACCACCTCCCCTTTTCTAACACATTGTAAATGGGTGAAACACTTACCCCGTTACACTAGATAGCTTTTGCTATTTCTGAATATTCTTGAATTCCAGAAACCAAATGGGTGAAACACTTATCCCGTTACACTAGTTAGCTTTTGCAATTTCTGAATATTCTTGAATTCCAGAAACCCAGGATTATGTATCACACTTTTATTTTTGTTTATTTCTATTTGTTTGCTTTTTTTTTTTAATCCATTGCTTACCAGATTTTTTGGCATCCAAATTTAATCTTCCTATTAAGTACCTAGTACGTTGCATGTCCTTCTTTTGGAGATGGAATACACATACACACACACACATAGACACATATTAAATAATATTAAATATTAAATATTATTAAATAAGTATATATTTATTTAATACATTAAATGGATTAAGATAATAGCTAAGAGTTTACAGAGTACAAAAAATGAGGTAATAGGCAAACATATTCCATATATCTGGATGTAGAACTGACTCCCTATGAAATTCACTTTGGCATTATCTACTTTGAATTTTTCTTTCTTTTTTTTTTCGGTACTGGGGATTGAACTCAGGGGCATTCTACCTCCGAGCTATACCCCCAGCCCTATTTTTTATTCTTTATTTTGAAACCGAGTCTCACTAAGTTGCGGAGTGCATCACTAGGTAGCTGAGGCTGGCCGCGAACCTGGATCCTCCAGTCTCAGCCTCCCGAATGCTGGGATTACAAGCGTGCACCACCACGCCCGGCTTGAATTTTTCAATATTAAACATTTGCT
This sequence comes from Graphiurus murinus, assembly GCA_004027655.1. Lineage (NCBI taxonomy): Eukaryota > Metazoa > Chordata > Mammalia > Rodentia > Gliridae > Graphiurus > Graphiurus murinus. The sequence goes on from PVLC010002778.1 coordinate 4,184, forward strand.
TTAGGATTATGTAGACCAATGAGGGAATGTTGGGAGTTTTCAGCATCTTTTCTGATGGCATTATAATATCAACATGTGTGAATTATTTTTAAAAATTGTCAAAAGAGAAGGTAAGTTCAGCTTGCTTTGAGTAATAAAAAAAATAATAATACATGTATCATAGAGCACTCCTAAAACAAATGATGTTGCATCATTTGCTTGTTTTCTACCCATATAATAGAGTTCCTGAGCATGGGTAATTTGTGAAGAAGGGACCTTGTTTGTCTCGTGGTTCTGGAGGCTGAGAAGTCCAAGAGCAAGGCTCTGGCCTCTGGCAAGGGCCTTCACACTGTGTCATTCCATGGCAGAAGGGCAAGAGAGGAGGAAAACAAGAGCAAGAGGGAGGAAGGGGTGGGAGCTGAACTTATCCCTGCTCAGGAGCTCGGGCCTGTGATCCTGGCCCTTCCCTGTGGCAACAAGGATGATAATCCACTTTGGAAGGACAGAGCTTCATGACCAGTCATTTCTTAACAGCCCCACCTCTTGATAGCATCACAGTGGCAACTAAGTTTTAGCTTGACTTTTCGAAAGAACATGTACAAAACCACAGCAATTTTGTACAATAATTAAAAGAGTAAGGGCAGCAGTAGCCATGATAATACTAATTGTATGACAAGATTTCTGTGCCATGTATTCTTTGCACTTGTTAACTTATTTAATATAAAAATCAACTTGGGAGTGAGACATTAATAAATTATTAAAACCGTTTTAAAATGGGAACTTGTTGTTTGCTTAAAACGCCTAGACTAGCATATCCAATATATCATTGTTTACAGAGACTCAGCTAATGTATCACTGAAGATACTAACTTTTACTTTTCAATGGAGACCTCAAAATCTTTTATCCATGTGTTATTTCTCTTGCATCTACAAGTCGGCTGAGTGAAGCCTAGCTGATCTCTGCTGAATCTTACGTTCTGCTCATGAGTCCAGGACTGATGGTTGCCCATATTTCCTCTATGTGTCTCTTATGCAGTATTTTTCCAGCAGGACAGCCGAAGCAGGTTTTTTAATCAGCTTGTTGTGGAGAGCAGGCTGTGCCCTACCATGAGTTACTCCATGATGTATGGAATGGCAGTTTTCTGGCTGCACCTACTCCTGAGTTGCCCTGTTTTATAAGCAGCAGTTTGCCATGAGTGATTGAATTTTGAGTGCAAATGCCAAAGCAGAATGACTCTATACCTTGTCTATACAAGTAAACAACTCCCAGCCACACAGCATAACCACAAGGCACAGACTGATAAATTAATTTGTGCTGATATAAACGACCACCTGTGAATTTACCAAATTAAATTAGAAGCATATGGATGCATGGACATATCAAACCCCTATGAGAAAAAATCAGGTCCATTAGCTTGTCAGTCTCCTCAGATGGAAAGCCTTTAGCTGAAATACTTAAAAGGAGAGGAGCCTAAGCAACACACACTGACCCATCATCAGATCATCCAATGAACGTGTCACAGAGTTGACTCATGATGAACTCCTAACTCAGTCCCAAGGGGTTTCAGCTCTGCTCAATCTCCCTGCTTGGCCTCGCCCATTTCAGGATTGCCTACCTTCTGGGTCCTAGGCCAGCATAAGTCCTGCTCCCTGGCAGCGCTGTACCCTGAACAAGTTCTTCTGCTGGTTCTGAATTTTATCTAACCATCTGCAATGACTTTTTTGCATTTGCATCTGCTTTCTGGCTTTGCTCTGGGTAAAATCTCCTAATAACCTGTGGCTCCATTAACCACTTTCTTAGTGCGCGTGTGCGCGCACTCCCACGTGTGTGTGTGTGTGTGTGTGTGTGTGTGTATGTGTGTCCATCTTGCATGCTATACATATTAGTAGTTAATTAAGATGAAATACATTTTTTTTTGCGGTACTGAGGATTGAACCCAGGAGCATTCTACCTCTGAACTACACCCCCAGTCCTATTTTTTATTCTTTATTTTGAAACAGAGTCTCACCAAGTTGCGGAAGGCCTCACTGAGTACCTGAGGCTGGCCACCAACCTGGATCCTCCTGTCTCAGCCTCCCAATTACTGGAATTACAAGCATGCGCCACCATGCCTGGATTAAGATGGAATAAATTTACCTGTGATTTTCTAGCCTATGGCTCCCTGGCTACCAAGTGACACATAAATATATTGTGAGTTACAACTGATGAAAGCAATATAGCTTATAACTCAACACATTCTGACATTATAGAAAGATGCAATTGCCCAGTCTATGTTAATGGCCTAGCTTGATCATGACACCTGTGAATGTTAACATGGCAATTACAAAGAAGCAAGAGCGAATAAATCGAATTGTGCCAGAAAGAAGACAAAGATGCACACCAGTTTTCCAGTTTTGCTTATGTTGTATTTGCTAGCATTTGATTGACTAAAGCAAGTCACGTAGACAAGCTGAGAGGAGGTGTTAGGAGACACAAGTAATAGGGCAAAGAGCATGAAGACAGAGAGTTCATGACGATGAACTCAGTTACTGCACCAGTGTAGTGGGATATGCCAGGCATTCTTTCTTTTGGAATCGTCTGCCTTGCAGGACTCCAGCGGACTGAGTATTGCTCAAAGCCTGTGTCTTTCTCTGCTCAGTGCACACTGGTGTTAGAAGGAGTATTTCTTTACTATAAAGTCTTTTCTTATCCACCACCTGAAAACATTGCTGCATTCATCTTTATGTTCCATTAGATTCCAGAGACTTCTAGTGTACCTCCTCATAAACATTGCCATGGTTATTTATTCATGTGACTCTTCCAACCAAACTCTAAACTTCCCCAGGGTAGACACACAGTCATTTTTCCTCCGAGTAGCCAGGTTTGGAAGAGTTGGAACTTGGCAAGATTGCATTATGGAATTATGTTATTTTATTTTCAGCCACCACCTTCAATCATATTCCATGGAATTTCCATTCCCCTTCCTTTATCCTTAAATTCCAGCTCAGCCCAAGCCTTTCAGGTGATTTTCAGAGAATAGTCACATTAGGATTGGTTTCATGTGGAGTCCACATCCTGTTTTTTTTTTTTTTTTTTCCTCTTGTGTTCAGACTGTTTGAAGTGTAGCCAGTTCTTTCTCTTCACCTCAGGATCCTCTTCTGGTTTTACTTGGTCGATTAAAAAAAAAAAAAAAAAAAAAAAAAAAAAAAGGAAGACACACTGTTTTGTGAAACTGGCTTTCTTGAAGCATCCCTGCATGGAAGTATAGGATCATAGCAAAAAGAGGAGAAAACCTTAAAGCTCATCTCCGCCCCTACCATTCCTGACTACAAGGGGCTGTGGGGAGATGGTAAAGTATCCGCAGGAGCAGCTGGAGCTAATGCCTCAACACTTAGTGAGCCATGGAGAGGGGATGTAAATTGCAGGCAAAGGCAAGCAAAGCTTCTGAAATACTTTTGTTGGCACATTGAAATTACTTATGAAATATCCCAAAGGTCTCCAAAACTTGTGATTTAGCTTTTGCTTTTGTGCAGCCTGGGAATCAATTTTTTTTTAAATAAAACACCCCCATTTTATTATGAGGTGTTGTCCAGGTGAGAGCCACTCCTGAAGAGTTGCACTGACTGCTTAACATTGCTTTGCCTCAGCTTACCCTTGTAGGCAATGGAAAGAGACACAGGCATCATCCCACAAGCCATCCAGTTATACCTCTATTCTCCAAATCTACAGTGCATCTATCCCCAAAACAAACCTTGATAGGTGCTTATGGACAGGAGGAATGTGTGTGGCTTCTACTACACTGTGGGTCTGAGAAAGAGCCTGTGTGGTAGAGTTGTTTAAATTTTGCATCACACACGCTGCACAGCAGGGACTTGTGCATCACAGGGACTTAATGAACACTTGCAGAATCGAGCGCAGATATGGACATCATCACCACTTTTATTTCAGAGACATCATTCACACCGCAGGAAAAAAATCCCACCATGATCCATTATGGGGATGGCTCTTTACAATTTACAAAGCTTTTTCAATTTTAGTTAGTGTCTCTTCTGATCTTTACAAGATCCTATGTGTGTTTTTTTTCATTCTTCCCTTTGAAATATAAGAAGGAATTTCAGCCAGAAAAATTAATGACTAGTCACCTGGTGGTTCAGAGTTAGCTGGTGTACAACTGAGACTTGAACCCTGAGCTGTAATCCCCCAATTATGTGTAACTCCTAGAATTTTAACTATTAGGTCCAGTGGATTCTACAAATGTCAACTTACTTTTTAAACCAAAACTTCTATTACAACTCCACAGAAAAATAATAAGTGATATAAGGACAATTTTCTTTCTTTGTGAGATTGTCACACATTTAGCAACACATTTACAAGAAGCAACAACCAATAGCTAATAGAATAGTAATTTTAAAATACAATTATGTGATAACTACCCACATGGTATTACAAATGAGCAAGTATTTCTCATATAGGTATTTTGCAAATGTAACTTATTGTCTCATTAGAAAAGCCCAAAGGAAAAAAAGAGAAAATTAATCCAAAATTAGATGTTAATTAGAAAGTGTGATGGATGGCATGTTGCAGATACATAGATATTAAACACAATTATGATTGTTTTAAAGTAATCTAGGAAAATATATGCCTTTTGTTATATTTGGAAGAAGGGGAAGATGAGACAATAATTATAACTCACTTAAGGATGTATTTTAAATGAAACCTGTAATGGGCATAAAGTAAAGATTTATTCAAAAGATCTCTGTTTAACAGTCAGGAAGAGATGAGTTTCTTCAAACATGTAAAGTGAGTAACATTAAGAGATAATGAACTAGAAACCAGGAATGAGAGTTCCCAAAGCTGACAAAACCAGTTAGGACATGTAAGTGAAATTAGCTTGATTTTCTAATTTAAATAGACCTTTGGTTATTTTATACACATGTCTAATGATTATAAGTGAAACTTAAATTGCCTTCTAAAAATAGTAAAAGGTAACCACTCCTAATGAATGCCCTTCCATGGGGAGACTGCATGTACTGACTCATCCTCGGGAAAATGAAACAACATCTTCCTTCATTCTCACATTGTAAACCATCCTGCAACCCTGCGTTTGGGAGCTGCAGGTCACTGGTGGTTTGAGATCTCTTGATGTGCAATTGTATGATGATAAGCTTCCTAACCAGACCTGATTTTGTTTTTGATATCAATAAAGTAGACCTGATAGATAATAGTTTGAAATTAGATTAGGTAGCCACATTTAGCAATAAATATTTCATAAAGGGTTATAAGTTAAATTTAAAATAAACAGAATTTTAATTAGTAAAGTACATCCCATTCAATAGTGTGTGTGTGTGTGTGTGTGTGTGTGTGTGTGTGTGTGTGTGTGTGTCCTGGAGATCGGCCTAAGAACATTCTATTTCTGAGCTACACTCCCAGCCCAATTTTATTTTTTAATTAAAAACTATATGCTTTTATTTGTGCATGATAGTCTCACATTACAATGTAAATCATGTTGATAGTAGCATACATGCACACAGCACTTGGTACCCCTGCCCCACTGCCTTCCCATCTCCCCCTTTCCAATACAGAGTACTGAGATTGACATTGGTATTTTCACATACCTACACATAGCCAAAGATAGTAATTCCTTCAATGAACCTCACTCCTCCCTCTCCCCTTCCCTTCCACCACCTCTCTGGCCTCACTGAGGTCTCCTCCATTATCTGGAGTCACTCTGGTATCCCCATTACTTCCTAGCTTCTTCATAATAGAGAAAACATATGACCCTTCACTTTCTGTGACTGGCTAATCTCACATAATATAATATTTTCCAGGTCCTTTCATTTTCTTGAAAATGACATAATTTTGTTCTCCTTTATTGCCGAGTAGAATTCCACTGTGGGTATATCTCATAATTTTGTAATCCATTCATCCATTGATGGACATCTAGGTTGGTTTCATAATTTGGCTATTGTGAATTGTGCTGCTATGAACATGGGTATGCATATATAACTGTAGTTCTCTGGTTTCAACACCTTTGGAAAGATATCCAGGGGTAGTATAGCTGGATCATATGGTGGATCTATTCCCAGTTTTCACAGGAATCTCCACACTGATCTCAATAGCAGCTGAACCAATTTACAGTCCCACCAACAGTGTAGAAGAGTTCCAATTTCCGCACATCCTTGCCAACACTTATTATTTTTTGACTTCTTGATGATTGACATTCTGATGGGGGTTAGATGGAATCTCAGTGTAGTTTTGATTTGCATCTCCCTGATTACTAATGATGTTGAAAAAATTTCCATATATTTATCAGCCATTTGTATTTCTTCATTTGTGAAATGCCTATTCAATTCAATTGCCCATTTCTTGATTTTTTTTTTTAGTGTAAAGTTTTTTAAGTTCTTTGTATATTCTAGATATTAGTCCTCTATCAGAGGAATAATTGGTAAATATCTTCTCCCATTCTGTAGGCTTTCTCTTTAGGCTCTTGATGGTTGATCTATAGTAATAAAAACAGTATGGTACAGTAACAAAAATAGACACACAGACCAATAGAACAGAATAGAAAACATAGAAACAAATCCACACATTTATAGCCAATTGATTTTTGACAAGAGTGACAGAAGCATATTTTAGAGAAAAGACAGCCTTTCCAACAAATGGTGTTGGGAAAAAATTGTTTTTCAGTTGCAGAGAAATGGAACTAAATCTTTACCTCTCACCCTGCACAGAAGTCAACTTGAGATGGATTAAAAACCTGGAAGTTAGACCAGAGATTTTGAAGCTACAAGAGGAGGGCATAGGTCCAACATGTAGGCACAGGTAGACATTTCCTCAAGACAACCACCAGTGTTCAGGAAATCAAAACAAGAATTCATAAATGAGACATTAAATTAAAAAGTTTCTGCTCATCAAGGGAAACCATCAAGAGTTATTTTTTTTTTTTAATTTTGAAACAGGGTCTCCCTAAGTTACCACACACTAGCCTCAAACCTGCAATCCTCCTGTCTCAGCCACCCAATTACTGGAATTTAAGGCAAGTGCCTTTACACCTAGCCATACTTACTTTACTTGCATTTATATACTTACATTTAAAAATATTAATTAATTATCTAAAATTCAAATTAAGTATAATCCTATATTTTATCTGGCATTTCTAGAGTGAACTTCCTAACATAAACCCAGTCAATTTCATGTAATACATTGTCCTCATTTGGACATGCATGGTATACATTGAGAAATATCTTTAGGAATTCAAAGAAACTCCACATGAGGGACACTTATTACCCCATCTCCAATCATTTCTCATTATTTTTAAGTACTGCATTACCTCTATTTTCTGAATTCTGAATGCTCTGGTATCTAGGTCCCTACTGTCTGGAGAGATACTGAACCCCCCAGGATTGGCTAATTCTAATAGAAACAACTGGCCTAAAAATTGATGTTTAGCATGCAAATGAACCAACCCAGATCCCATACCCCACCTGGATCCTGTATGGAGCTCTGACACAGCACATCCTGCTCTAGTCCCCCAGGGGCAAGAAAGAGACACCTGGAGACAGAGCCTGCATCCTGGAACCAGCTGAATTCCCCTAAATCTGCCTCTTCTGTTTCTTCCCACTCTTTTCCTAAGCATTCTACTCCCTCCTTCTTATTATGACCATCCTGGTGCTTCCTCCATGGTGGCCCCGTGTAGTGTGTTGGGCCTCCTGTTTCCAGGAGCCTTATGTACAAGAACTAGTTTCTTTATGGCAGGCATTTTACTGTCAGTGTCTTCCCTACCCAATTAAACCCAATCCTGGGCACATTTTAAAAATAACAATAACAATATGAGAACACAGGAATCTCTTTTAAAGTATAAAAGTGTTAGACCATTAAAAAAATATTTTACTATTCACTGGAAAAAGGTCTGAGAGTGTTAGATAATCAATAGCCAAAGAAACATGAGGGGAACCTAACCTGTAACCTTAATCTTACCCTAGATCACTGTGTAGTTTAGCAAGCCACATTTCTCCACCTTTGCAATGCAGATGAAACACAACAGGAGCAAATATTTTTAAAAAGCATTTAAACAGAGCATAAAGGCCATACAGAAATGCACAGGGGGACGCTTTCTTCTTTTCCAATTCCAGGCCTTTGCACCTTGTGCTGGCTGGACCTGCAGAGCAATCTTCCCGCATGCTACAGCAGCTGCCGCACTGTGGAATCCTTCATGCTTTAGTGAGGCTGGCCTCCTCCCTTCTATCACTTGATGCTCCCTGTCCCCACCCCCCAGCATGTTCCCTTAATGCCTGGGATTCTCCTATCATCCTCCTACCCAGAGTTGTTAAAACTTCACGCATAAGCAATATGTCTTTCGGGTGGTATTGGAATGAAATTAAAAGCACTTTATTTGCCTTCCAGTATCTCCTTAAAATTCATGCAGGAAGAAGAACCTTTCTTTCTTGGCTTAATTAAAAAAATAAATGGGCAGACTTTATGCCTTTTCTCCTCACTATTAGTTAATTCATTACCTTAAATTCATTTTAAGTCATAAAACACTCATGCTAATAATTAGAATGTCCGACCTTGTGCAAAAAGCCAAAAATCTAAAGTAGTTTTAAGCACAAATATTCTCTCCACCCTGAGTCCAGGTTCTGACAGCCTTGCCCTCACAGTGGATGGGAGATGGGGGTGATATGGGAAAGAATAGTCAGAGCCATGAAAATATTATTAGTTAAGAATTTAAGCTGAGGATAGAAAGAAGTTGGAATTACCCTCTCCCTCACCTAGCTACCAGTGTGCTGACAATTAGCAGAGAAGGTAAACAGAGAGGGCTTGCAAATCAATGAGGCCAGCCCCTCCCTTATGCAATCCAGAAATAAGAGCTGCAGGCATCATCTCCAAACATAAACAAGGGGGCACAAGCCCCTTCAGGCCTTGAGACAGGGTCTTGAGTTAATGCTCTCTTTCTACTTTTGATATAATGCTCCTGCTAGGTGAAAGTGTAATAAATCTCACATTTTTTCCTTTTCCCTTCTTCTCAAAATTAAGTGACCAACGGTATAAAAGGGTTGGAATGTCTTTGTCTGGGGCCAAGAGAGCAGAAAACTGACTGATCTGGGTCATCAGCCGCTGATTAAAGGAAGACCTGTTTATTCTACTTTTGGTCTCTGGAGTTTTCTTTTGTCTCTGAGACTAGGCTTGTGGGGGGCACTCTCCTGCAATAGGGGAGGGGTTCTGTCTTCCTTGTTTCCTTCTCATCCCTCTCTCTTTCTCTGAGTCCAGGTTCTGACAGCTGATTCCTGAGGTCCAAGCATGGGAAGGGAGAGAGTGGATGTGACTTTGTACTGGATGAGCCTTCTGTATTTTCTGGGCAGATATAGAACAATTTTTCTGTGAGGAATCATTGATGGTAATCTCTCCAACTTAAAGTTTCTTTTCTTTAATATTTGCATCAGTGGTCCAAGGGGTCTTGTGCACATCACTGTAGAACCTCTTAGAAATTGACATAAACTTGAAGCTTCTTTGCTGCACAGGCATGTCCACTGAACTGGACACAAGTGACACAACTGCTTCTTCAGGACTGAGCTCATGGAGAAGTCTTCCAATTCCCATAAGAAAGAGACTCTGGGAATGAGGATAGAGACAACTCTAGATGCATCTCCTCCTGAGAGAATTTCATGTGCAATAGCTTGGCTCCCGAGCCAGGCATGGTGGCACATGGTTATAATCCCAGTCCTTAGGAGACTGAGACAGGAGGATCACAGATTCATGGCCAGCCTCAGTTACTTAGTGAAGTCTTCTACAACTTAATGAGATCATGTTTCAAAATAAAGGATAAAAAATAGGGCTGGGAGTGTGGGAGTGTAGCTCAGAGATAGAATGTCCCTAGCTTCAGTCTTCAGTACTGGAAAAAAAAAAAAGTTGGCTCCCATACACCAAGCCTTCCAGCTATAGATTCATATATTTTTCAATCTGTGGAGTCCCTTGAAGTCTCCTTTCCCCTGCCAGACCAGCTTGAGGTGAAGAGCCAGACCTGCATAAAAGGTGGGAATCCTGGCACCTCAGCAACTTTGTTCAGCTCACCTCCACACTCCTCTAATTTACCAGTGTAACCTTCTGAACCCTGCCCTGTGAAGGCCTCATTCATACTACACACCATTGTGAAGATATTTAAAACAACACAAGAAGGTCACAAATCCAGGGGAAATGTGAGTCATGAGATGGCGGCCACCTAAGTCATCCTGACCTAGCTCCACAGGTTTCTCCAGGCTCCTTGACACCATAAGGATAATAACTCCATGAAAAGCCTGTTTCTGCTTCAGGCAATTTTAACTTGGAATGGTTAGGTGCTTTACCACCTATCAACATCCCAAGCTGCTCTTGTCAGCCAATGCAGCTGTCATGACAGGTTTGCTGGGGCCTCCTTCTTGCTCTATGCTGTATTCTATGAAAAGTTAGACCCCTAAATGCTGGTTAGGGGCCATTTCTGCTGTGTGGTTAGACAGCACTCTTTCTCCCTGGATGGGACTATCCTCATTGTGGCTCCAATAAACTGTTCTCATGCTCAGTGTGCTTTGGTTTTCCTTTTGTTGGAATTATCCTAGACCTTATAGAAGATTTGTGTGTGTGTGTGTGTGTGTGTGTGTGTGTGTGTGTGTGTGTGTGTGTGTAATATATTGCCAAGTACCTTGTAAATGCCAAGCATAAACTTTTTTATTTTTTGATGGTACTAGGGATTAAAGCCAGGAGCATTCTACCTCTGAGTTACATCCCCAACCCTCTTCTTTTTAATTATTTTTTGTTTTGAAACAGAGTCTTCTTAGGTAGCTGGGAGTCTCATTAAGTTGCTGAGGCCTTCCTGCGATCTTCCTGTGTTAGCTTCCCTAATACTGGGATTAAAGACATGCTCCACCATGCTCAGCCTCAAATATAAACTTTTAAACTGATCAATTAATTAAATTTATAGCAATCTGTTAAAACTCAATAAATATATAAGTTAAAACAAACAAGCCTAGAAATTTACTTACAAAGTATTGCAGTCAGCCACCACAGATTTTTGCATACTTTAAAAGCAACAAAGCTTTTACAGATTAAAAAAAATAATAAAGTACTAAGAATGTTTTATGTAGCTCAGTTGTAAAAGTGTCAGAAAGAGCACACTAAAAAGTAGATCAAAGAGCATGATTAATTGAGTCAATATAATATACACAAGACTCACCTTACTAACAAGACTCAACCATGCTAATGACCAGATTAAATATTTTGTTAAAGTTAATTCTCAATTTTAGAGGAATAGCTATTATTTTATTTTATTTATTTTTATTTTTGGTACTGGGGATGGAATCTAGGGACATTCTACATCTGGGCTATGCCCTTAGTACTATTTTTTTTTTTTTTTTTTTTTTGGTACTGGGGATTGAACTCAGGGGCATTCTATCTTTGAGCTATACTATGAGCCCTATTTTTCATTCTTTATTTTGAAACAGGATCTCACTAAGTCTGGACTGAGAGCTGGGAGTAGTGGCCCACGCTTGTAATCCCAGCATTTGGGAGGCCGCAAACCCAGATCCCCCAGCTCAGCCTCCCAAATGCTGGGATTACAAGCATGGGTCACCATGCCCAGCTCTCAGTCCTATTTTTTTATTCTGTATTTTGAAACAAGGTCTCAGTTGCCGAGAGCCTCACTAAGTAGCTGAGGCTGACCACAAATCTGGATCTTCTGGTCTCAGCCTCCCAAGTACTGGGATTACAAGCATGTGCCACCACGCCCGACTGCAATAGCTTATTTCATAATTATTAATTCTTAGAGAAAGGGTAGATAACTATGATTTTACTGTGAATCAAATTTTCAATATACATAGACCCCCTATCTCTTACTTTAAAATTTTATTCCTCATAGTCAAGCCCACATAATTCAGTAAAGATATTTTAAGAAAATGTTAATGTATAAGAATCCTTACTGCAGTGTAATATAAATAACAGATAAAAGAGAAAAACAACAAATATATATGCAAACATTGTACTGAATTCTGCAACAAATTATTATATAATTTTAAAAGTGCTACCCTATCAGTATTAAAATCTTGCTTCTATAGTCACAATATAAAATTTATTTTAGGGTGTACATGGAGCTGCATGTGTATGGGGTATAGAAGCTGATAATATTTTAAAAGTAGCCATAGATATAATCTATCTCTGTTCTACATCCTAGTTGTTTTTTTCCATAGAGTTCTATATACTCCTATCTTATCCTATTCTATAATTCTTATAATAATCCTATGGGTCACTTTTTAGAACCATTGCATAGATTAAGAAAGTACCTAACAATTGGAAGGTAAAGACCATCCTACAAGTTAATTCTCAATCCTCAAGTAAATTTACCTATGTTATTCTATGAGCTTTGGAATGAAATTAATGTTGGCTGATTCCTACTATGCTAATACTCTATCTTCATAAGCAACAAAGAAATAAAACACAGTCTCTGACTCCAGATAGTTTTATCGGGGGTCAACAGCATGTGACGAGTAATTGCACTTGAGTTAAGTAAAGACAATAGTCACTGCCTGCAATAAGATGAACTGAAATGAAAAAAAAAAAAAAAAAGAGCAGTCATCATATATCTATATTCTTCTCCTTTAAGCTGTATGATGTTGGGCTAGTTACTGAACACATTGGGCTTTTGATTTTTTTCAGTGGAGATCGTATCAGCCTATCAGCCTGAGTAGGTGTTATGATGATTAACCAGTATAATTAAACTAGCACCAAGGCTGGTCATAGGTAGACAATACATGTAGCCATTTGCTCCGAGGCACTGGATTACAGAGGCATCTACCATTTTCTGGACCCACAAATCAGCTCAAGTATATGAAGAAAAATAAAGTTAAAATAGAGCACATCAGTCAAAGAAAATGACAGAAGGAATTATAAGCTATTATTCCACAGCCAATTTTGTCTCCATTTGTTTGACAGACTGACACCTTGTAAATATGTCACTTGTCATAAGTGGGCTATTGGAGCCACACCTTATCTCACACAAATGGCTGCTCTAATACATTTACCTGCAGTCTTTTTCTTTTTACACATCCATGTGCTAATTTTTACACATACTTTCTTGTGGGTTTGTAGATATTGGGGGGGGGTCTATATAGTCCAGGGGAATATTTCCATTCCTGAAATCCACTTTGTACTAATTTTTCCCCTCTCCAAAGAGGAAATAATATTTTTACTTTTTTCAATGGATGCATAAAAATTGTACATAGAAGTGGGGTACTCTGTGCTCTTTTACTATATGTACGTGGTTTATAACACTAAAACTAGGTTGGACATCTCTATCCCCTTAATCACCTGCCATTTCTTCATGGTGAAAGTATTCAAAATATTTTCTTCTGGCTTTTTGAGATATGCATATATAGTTTTATCTATAGATACCCTATTGTGCAGTACCAGGGCAGAGCTTATTACCCCTATAGAACTGTAACTGAGTACATACCAATCAATCCTGTCCCTTCCCTCCCTTTCTCCTTCTGCCACCAGCCTCTGGTAACCATTACTGTGCTTATTTCTGCTTTTATGAGATCCACATATTCATATTCTACCTATAAGTGAGATCACGTGGTAGTTGTCTCCTTATGCCCAGCTTATTTTACTAACAACTCTTGGATAAGACCCTCAAAGCACAGGAAACAATCACACCAATAATAATAATAATGATGATGATAATAATAATAATAATAATAATAATAATAATAATAATGTTATCGTAACAAAGTAAAAACTTCTTCCCAGAAATCATCAGAGTGAGGAGGCAACCTAGAGAATGGGAGAAAATATTTGCCACCTCTGCTTCTTGTTAGAAGTTAATGTCCAGAATATATAAGGGACTCCACAAACTTAATCACAACAACGACAACAACAAAACATGACTTGATTTTTTTTAAAGTAGGCAATAGTTTTCTGAGTACATAACTAAGCTGGAAAATGAGTCTATGTTGGAGGGAAGGGTACTGAGTTGGAATGTACCAGGGTTCCCTCTACTTCCTGTGCAAAATGACAATGAGCCCACCTATGGGTGGTTTCTTCAGCCATCCTGATTTCAATAAGGTTGGCAAAGAAAAAAGCTATAAAGATAGTAGTAAAATGTATGTGGGGGAGAATCTGGATTCTAATCTTCAGAATGTTAACAGAGCAACAAAAACTACCACTGGTTTCCAAGTGGGTACATTCCATGAGAGGAAGCTATAATATTCCAACTTACTTTATTGTTTCCTGAAAAAGAAAACCCTATCAGGAAGATGAGTAGAAATGATCTAAAATAAACCATTATTTTTATTCTGGGTACTGAAGCCAGGGACATTCTACCTCTGAGATATGATAGGTCTCTGCCCCTTTTTTTTTTTTTTTTTATTTTTCTGAAGCAGGGTCTACCTAAGTTTCTAAGGCTGGTCTCAAACCTGTGATTTTCCTGTCTCAGGTACCCAAGTATTGGGATTACAGGCAAGCACCACTATGCCCAGCTAGGTCAAACAATTTTTACAACTTCTGCTTAGGGAAAAGTGGGAGGTAAAACATTTGGAGAACATGTGGATTTCTACCTGCTGAGGGGTCACACTTGGTGTGGCCTGGGATGGGGGGAAATAAGGGATCAAGTTAAGGTGTAACTGGAGGACAACAAATGAAAAAGCATAAAGAGTAGGAAAGAAGAAACAACAAAAATATTTGAACTTGTCTTGGAAATGCTTGACTAGACTTTGCAAACACAGCAAAGAAAATTAGAGGTGGATTACACCACAGAGAACATCATTGGTGCTAAGTACCACCAAACTTTCAGAAAGGGGTGTAAGATGACTTTCTGGGTCACGTGAGAAGTATGTCTCATAATCCAGACATGCAGGAGATAACATTTAGCCCATATTAATTATTAGCCAGACATCTTTAAAAACTTTCAGATTCAGCTTGAATTTGAAATAAAAGGAACAATCACCAAGTCCAAGCCAATGCAGTTTTTTGAAATGATAAACTTTCTATTTAAAGAAACTCTTTGAATATGAAAAGTGATATTGTATTTCAAAAAAGATTAAGGTATATGTACAGAAATTTATTCTAAAAGCTGAACTGAGTTCTCAGTATGAATGGAGAGGACATTGTTTCAATGAAAACAAAGAACGAAGCTATCAAAATGAAATTACTTAAAATCAAGAAAGATTGTATGAGCTTCACATCCAGGTGATCTATTACTAATTTTAAGCCCAGAAAACAAAGATACTATTGCATACTAACCCCTGTAGAAAACTTGCCAAAATAGGAGGTCAAGCTTTTAATTTTCTGCCAAATATAGACATAAAACTGCTAAAGAATTGAATATGCTGTGAGAAGGAATAGGAACTATTAAGAAAAAGAATTATGGTATGACAAACAGATAACCAAACAAAAAGTTGATTAATGACACATTGAATAAAATATTATCAAGATTTTCACAAAGAAACTGATGCCAGACTGTCCATCTTACAGTTAACAACTATGACAATGGGAAAGCAATATATAACGTGATGTTTTCTGGACACTGGAAGACAGGCTAGTCGCGCGCTTGAATAACCAGCCCTCTACCTGAGATGGTGTCCCACTGATGATGCAGTAAGCTTTAGTCCAGGAAAAGCATGAGCGTTCCCTTGAACTCGGGAGGAAGACCTCTGACCTTGGTGCAGCTAAAGTGGTTGGAATCTGAACAGCAGAGCTGTAGGGACAAGCAAGTTGCTTAGGAGACCCCAAAGCCATGTTCATCCTTCATAAGCCTTTGGGTAGAGGGTGGGCTAAAGACGTGCTGGGCAAAAATAGTTACCTAGAGAGCAGCTATAGGGCTGAGAGCAGAACAGAAATGCCAGGGTTTGAGCAGAATTGGAAGATATTTGTGTTCTGAATGTGGTAGAATGCAGAGAGGTCATTAGTATCAGTTGTCACCATTGAGGCATCAGAAATACCATGCCTTAAAAGAAGGATGAGACCATGAATCAGGTTTCTCTAGATGCATCCTAAGAAGGATGCAAAGTTAGATTTGAGAAGACAGAATCTGAAGGTGAAACTCTACCAGGTTTTGGAGCTTTGGCAGTATCTGTGCCTCCAGCAATCTGCCCCAACAGACAAAAAGTAAACTTTTACAAGTTTAAGGTGCTAATTTAATAATTAAACTTCCTATTTATACAAATATTTATATAAATATTAATAACCTGAAGAGGAAGAGGAAGATAACTTAATTACACACACACACACACACACACACACACACACACACATATATATATAGTGTATCAATTATAAAATCCTAAATAAAGTAAAATACTATTGTATATCCAAAGAAAAATAAGAAGGAAATCATGTACTAGGAAAAATACCTGGTGGGAGAGGAACCTGAGATGCCAAAGGTAGAATTTATTATAGACTTGAAAGAAGCTATGCCTATTGAAGAATATGCTTGTATTAGTTGCCTATTGTTGTAGAACAAATTACTTTAAGACATAACATTTGAAAAACAGGCTTTTTACTACTTCACAATTCCCACTGATCAGTATTTTTTTTGTTCCAACTCAACTTGGTCTGTGTCAGCCAGTATATCTCACAATATCACAAATCACTGGCCAGGACTTAGGTCTCACTTCAAGGCTCAAGTAGTATAAGGTTTTTGCCAAAGTAAAAGGCTTTTTGTAGCATTAAGTTCTTTGTAGGCCATTGAATGGAGGCTCTGCCCACTGGGTAGAGCCTACCCTGTGTTCCTTGACTGCATTCCCATCCCATGTGGTACTTCACCAAAGCCATCAGGAGACTGTCTGTTAAGAAGTCACAATCTCTGAAGTGGCATCCAATAACTTCTATACCTTCTCTGTGTTTAGAAATATGTAGACACACAGGGACTTGCTAATATTTTACAACTGCTTACAGTATTCAGGACAGTAACTGGTTGTATAGCTTGTAGCCTAGAGTAATAAGTTTACCTTATAGCCAGACATTTATAGAATGATGAGATTGGGTAAAGACACATTTATCAGTCTGAATTTCCATTATTAAGTAATGCGTGACTGTATATGTAAAATATATGTGTAAATTCAGGATATATATATATATATACATATATGTATGTGCTAATATATGTATATATAAACATAAAGGTTTTATTCATGATATCAAAAACTAGAAAAAGTCACATATTCATCAATAGGCCAAAGAATAAATAGAGAAGAACCTTACTAAATAATAAAAAGGGAAAGTTATTGATACATGTAATAGCATTGATAAACCACAGAATCATTATGCTGAGTGAAAGAAGCCAGATATAAAAGTATACATAAAATAAGCATTAGTAGGGACTTCATTTACTTCATATTAAAGTGATCATAAATATATGTAAAATTGAAAAACAAAGAAACATTATCATAACTCAATTATAACAAAAGATAAAAGATATTTTGGCATTGCGCATGAACATGTTTTATTAAAATTTATGCAAATGTATTCAATACTCCCATTTTTAATAACGCATTTTACAAAAATCAAGAAAATGGATTTAAATATTGTATAACTAATAAAGGCATCTATATACAATTTTAATTCATGGGAATGCAATGGTGAAATGTTAACTAGAAAAGGAAAAGATGCAGTAACACAGAGATGAGATCCATTCAATGAAGAATATGTTTTCAAAAAACATAGAAATTAAAGGCACAGGCATGTTTTCAGGCATTGTCTCAATGATCTGGTTATAGGTGATTTTGCTTCTGCTTCATGGTTATTTCCTAGTAATTTTGTGTCTGTTTCTTGGTAGTGTTTGGTAGTAACTATATCCTATAATGAGGATACACTGAAGAATATACATTTTTGTACATAACTACTCTGATGTACAAAAGCATATTAAGATAAAATTGTGAAAGCATACTGAAAAAAATTTTAATTAAAAAAAAAAAAACAACTATAGCTTGACATGCTTTTTAAACAATACTTAGACTCTGTACTGGGAAGAGGGAAATAGGGAGGTGGGGGGCACCAAGTGCTGTGTGTATGTATTTCACTGTCAACATAATTTACATGATAATATGAGACTATAATGCACCAATAAAATCACATTATAATAAAAAATAAAAATACCTGTGGTTATTAAAGAAAACCGAGCGCTGTAAGAGACATAAAGATGTGGTGTAGGAGGCACATATTCACTTCTGGAACCCAGACAAACATTGTGGTTACTATTGCTTCTTAAGCTGAGATTTCCTATGAATTATATCTTTAGAGATGACGCAGATATGGCCTTCATGGTATTAATTAGCTAGATAAGTGGATAAGTTCTTCAGCTTCTCTATAACTGGATGGCATCCTGGTTGAACAGGGCTCTCATAGTACCCAATGTGTCAGGGGCTACTGGACAATGACCTTGAGAGTGTCTCACTTCCTCCTTGGCCAGGCCACAGCCACACTGACACTGGCCGAAATCCATCACTGTCTTGCTCATCTGCCATAGAATCCTTGGTACTCCCAAGCTGCCCTGCTAAGTCCCTCTCTTCCATTCCTGTTCAGGATCCTGGGTTTCCAACTTTTTTTCTGAAAACACAGCACACCTTTCCCATTATTTTCTTTTGCTTGTTCCTGCTATCAAAACCCACTTAAAAATAAATGAAAGGGGACTAATTCAACCCCCTATTTATTCCTAGTGCGCTTTCAAATTTCTTCCAAATGCATTCAATATTTCCTTTCAGTGTGCTCTGTGCTCCAACTTCACTTTTATCACTGCAGCAATCATAGGGCATTTTACATTAGAATCCTTTTTAGGGAAGCTCTTTTGTCCGCTAACTATAAGCTGTTAGAGAAAATAAGCTCTGTCATTAATCTTTGCATCCTTTGCGATGGTCCTTCTCATACCTTGAACACCAAAAATGCCCCATAATGAGTTTTGGGGTTTTAATTTTTTTTAAAAATACATATGAAATACTCTACTCAGAAATGTGTACATTTAACTCAATAAGTATCTAATGCATCCAATTATATGACAAGTTCTGCATTAGGTATAAAAGGCATAAAGATGAATAAGGGAAATTATATATTTGAGGAGTGCAACAGTTATGTATGGGTTTTGTATGAAAGCAGAAACTCTTTTTACTGATTAAAAGATAAAAAATGTTTCTGAAGTTTTATGTTTTCCGTGCAATCGGGATCCTAATTGACAATGATACTATTAAACTCAAGCATGATTGGATTTGTCATCCAGTCAGAATACACACACACACACACACACACACACACACACACACACACACACACACACACACCTTTATCCTGTGAGCATACTACTATGGAGGACAAACAGGAAGAACTCAGCAGAGTTTGTTTGTTTGTTTGTTTGTTTTTGCGGTACTGGTGATTGAACTCAGGGGCATTCTACCTTCGAGCTACAACCCCAGGCCTATTTTTTATTCTTTATTTTGAAACGGAGTCTCACTAAGTTGCAGAGTGCCTCACTAGGTAGCTGAGGCTGGCCGTGAACCCGGATCCTCCAGTCTCAGACTCCCAAATGCTGGGATTACAAGTGTGTGCCACCACGCCTGGCTCGAGTTTGTTATTTTTAAGCTAGAAAAGATTGTTTCTCAAAGCATCTCCCTTGTGTGCAAGTATGCATGCATTTTGTTAGGTTATGGGATTTGTGAGAAGGGTGTTCTGTTGAACCTACTCTTGGTGTAGAGATTTAAGCTGATGCAAAGGAAAGAAAAATGAAAAAATAAATCATCAATCACTAAGTATTATTTTCTGTCTTTAACAGTGATAGACATATTCATAGTTTTGATTTTATCAACTCTATACAAATAACGGAGAAAAACAACTAACTTAACAAATTCACTAATTTTAAAGCCCTTCAACAAGTATGAACTCATGAAAACTTTATTTTTTCAAGAAAAGTTTCTTATCAGACCTATTTCCTCAACTATCTCCTATTCCTCTTCCCAATATATTTTGTTTTGTTTGCTTTTGTTTTTAACCAATGGTTACTAATGGGACTCTCTGTAGCACATGGATGGCCATTCTAGATTAAAAGATAAAATAACTAGGCCCAGTGATGTATCCTGGCATGCGTATTTGAGAGGCTGAGACAAGAGGATCTCAGGTTTAAGGATAGTCTCAGCAACTTAGTGAGACCTTGTTTCAAAAAGAAAAAAAAATTAAATAGGTCTGGGGGAGGAGCTTAGAGGTAGAAAGCATGAGGGTTCAATCTTCAGTACAAAATATATAACCTAAAATGTACCTTTTTCCCCACCTGATAAGCATACACTACTGGATGACATATCTGCACTGGAAAAAAAAATAGCTGAGTGTGTTTGTTTCCTACAAACAGGAGATTAATATCTCGCTTCTAGACTCGTCACACCAGGCTTCCCATGGAATCATTCAGCTTACTGAATCTGTAGAAACTATTCAATATTCCCCTAACACCACACAGGATCCTACCTACCTTTCATGACAATCCTGTTACTTGAAGTTTATTATTTCTCTGTCTCTACATTGAAGAACCTAAGTCACAGAACAATTAACTCTTTTTTGTTTGTTTCTGTTTTTGTTGTGTTTTTTTTTATACTATCTTTCTCTGGGAATCACATCTAGGGAGTTACCATAAATTAACATTTATTAGGGAAAAGAAGATAGAAAATGAGCAAATATTTAAAAGTTCTCACCATATAATTTTAAAGCTTAAATTAATCACACATTTGGGGTGTGAAAGATTATTTAGTTCATGTCTCTCACGTTCCAGTGAGGAAATTGAAAATAGTTATTTATTCCATAAATTTAATTATTCATTCATTTAATTAATACAAACATTGATAGAAATTACACTAATGACTGGTCTGGTCCTATCTAGCACTTGCAGTCTGTCTGGCACTGGTCTGACACGTTTATAGGTGCTAATTTATTGAAATATGTATTGAACATCTAAGAGGTATCAAGTACTGTCAGTACTAGGCATGAACTGGTGAACAAAGAGATGCTTCTCTTCTCACCAAGGTGATACTGCATTGAACTAGACAGTTTTTAGTGTACAAGTGAAAATATAAGATCATTAGAGATTATTCTGAGTGTAATGACAGTCATGTAGGATTGTAATTTAGAGATTAACTGAGGCAGGCTCCTTTAGTGAGGATTGTAAATGCAGTCCTGGCTAAGTCACCATGTGTAAACTGAGACAACCCTGTGAACACATACTTTTAAAAACAAACATGAAAAAAAAATGTTTAGGGCAATGTTTTTCATTCTTGTTTATGGTTATTTGTTTGAATTTTAGTTTGGGACTAATGGTGAGATATTAAAATTTTCCAAACATAGAAGTAAAATGATTCATGTTCAGTTTCTGAAATAAAACTGTTGTGTGGGAAATGGTCTGGGGCGGAGGGGAAAGTTTAAAATCCAAGGAGAGGCTGTATAGTGATCCAGGCTAGAGTTAATTTTGCACTGAACCGAGGTGAGAGCCTTTAAAAGAAAAATAAGCTATGCACTGACTTCATTTTGAAAGATGAGTGAAGGGAATTGGATTTACTATGAATGTGGGGGGGTGTGGATGATAAGGAGATAAAGAGATACTAAGTGACTTAGGAATTTTACTTGTGCAACTGGATAGTTGATGATGAAATTTACACAAACATGGAAGATCAGGAAAATCAGATATAATGGGCAATTAAGGACTGCATTTTGAACACACACACATATATACATATATATATATATACACACACACACATATATATATGTATTTATATATATATATACACATATATATGTATTTATATATATGGATCTGTTTGTTCAAATTTGGATCTGTTTGATGAAAACTCTATAAAAATTTAGAAAATATTGAAATTTGGATTTGTTTGTTTAGATTTGGATCTGTTGAAAACTCAGGAAAGATCTAGAAGGACGGGCTAAAGACTTATAGTCATTAATGCATAGATGTTACTAAAACAAAGGGGATTAAGTAACTTGGAGAAAGAATGTAACAAAATAGAGAAGTTGGGGAATTCCAAGACAAAATCCAAAGACATGAGGTGCCACAGCTCCTTAATAGCTGGATCTTGAGCAAGGCTCATTCTGCTGGAGTCCTGCAAGGCAGATGATTCCAAAAGAAGGAATGTATGGCATATCCCACTTTGCATTATTATACTCTGGAAATTTTGGGTGCTTTGGGTTTTTTCATTAATTATAAAGGAAAATTTCTTAGAAACATGTGGCCTGATTGAACTCGGGGGCATTCTACCTCCGAGCTATACCCCCAGCCCTATTTTTTATTCTTTATTTTGAAACCGAGTCTCACTAAGTTGCGGAGGGCCTCACTAGGTAGCTGAGGCTGGCCTCGAACCCGGATCCTCCGGTCTCAGCCTCCCAAATGCTGGGATTACAAGCGTGCGCCACCGCCCGGCTCAGATGCTGATCTCTTAGCTGAAAAAAAAAAGCAGTGCCTCGAGACAACCCAATTCATTAACCTTTTACAAGCGTTAGTCTAGAAACAGGCCTTGCGAGTTTATCTAACTAGCTACCACAAATAGTCTTTTGCCCACTCCCAGCTGGTCTCCCTGGAACCCTCTAACTACCTGAGATAAGATAGAACACTGCTTAAAGGGGCTAACCAAAATTGTAAAGATTTTAACTAATGGAAAATAATTTTTATATATGTGTTGTAACCTTAACAGGTTGAGGATAACCTTTGGAAAAACAAGTCTGTAAAAATTCCTGTTATATATGCCTCATTGCAAAAAAATAGTATAAAACAGTGACTAACAAATAATAACACATATATGCTTCTTCACTGCATTTAGTGTGAGCATATTCTCGTGACCTTGTCTCATTCCACACCTGTTGAGGGACCCTCAACCCCACTGCCTGGAGGGCTGGACCCGGCAATGAGGGCATTTAGAATTTATGTACAACAGGAGGTCAGAGGGAGGAAGCCAAGATAGAAAAATCCATGAGAAAAGGACACCTGGGCATTATTGGCTGGCAAAATCCTTCAGGAGAGAGGAATATCAGGGGGACATGGTCAAGAGCAGAAGAGCAGAGAACAATTGGGTTTATCAACATGAAAATTATTTCATGAAACTCCTGCAGAATACTGGATTTGAAAACAGATAGGAGTGAATCGAAAATAGAATTGGAGGTAAGAAATTGAAGACAGTATATAAAGAACTCAATGGATAAATGTGTTGTGAAAAGGAGTAGAGAGGTAGGGTTAAAGATGGGATAATACAGCGTGTATGTTTGATTTACGTGTTTTCCTCCGTACATGTTATCATTGATGTTATTAATGTACAGCATACTTGAATATATTCATATAAGAATGATACTCATTCATCATTGAGATATTGCAAGGATATTATGAGGTAGATGAGAGAAATTAGAAAGAAAGCAACATATTTTTAAATAGATATCAAGGGATTTAGAAAGAAGAGGATTTGTTTTGTATTACAAAGCTATAAAGGCAATGTGAGACCCAAGTACCAGTGTTCTGTTCTGTGGGAGGAAATACAGTGCAGAGAAACTTTAGCATTCCAATTCATTAAAACATTACTTGCAGCTGGGCATGGTGACACGTGCTTATAATCCCAGAAGAAGGGGGCTGAGAAAAGAGGATCAAAGGTTTGAGTCCAGCCTCATCAACTTATAGAGGCTATCAGCAACCTAGTGAGACGCTGTTTGAAAATAAAAATAAATAAAATAGGCCCAGGAGTGCAGCTCAGAGGTAGAATGCACCTGGGTTCAATCCCCAGTGCCACAGGGAGCTATTTATTTTCTCATAGTTTTAGCTTTTTATTGTAAACTTGGGATAATACTGTAGACAGTAATATAAAATAATTGGTTTTCACAATACTACCCCTTTGCATATGGCTGGATTACCAAGATGTTTTGTTGAAATAACCTTTTGTATGTCTATCTCTGCAAGTTTCATGGTGTCTTTATCTCTGACCATAACTATCTCAGGGAAGGATCAAACATTGTGAAATGATGCAAACTTGGCAAATCATTTAATATTTCTCTTCTTTTACATCTTTGACTCCACTTTTCATGGAAATAATTTCTTATAAAAATGGTATTTTAAATCATACTTTCAGGCATTGGAGACAGTTATTTCTTAACTCAAGTTGGCTGATGATATCTTGTTATTCCTGATGGCTAGCACACAGAATAGACTAGCTAATAATAAAAAAATGAAAATAGAGGTTTTGGTTATGTCAATACTTAAATATTCAATAGGTTCACCACTAATTTCAGGCACTGTAATAAAATTCCTGTGATCCTATGTCATTTGGCTTCTGTCTTTTTTTTTTCTACCTTTCTCTCCAAGGCTCTCTGTCTCACTGTGCTCAGAGCATTTGCTTCAATTTTGCTCAGCTCCAACAGTTCAACACAACATTCTATTTAATGCATTCTTAAAATTTCTACACATGTGCTTGCTTATCCATAAAGCCTTGTTTTTCTTGTGCTTATCCAGCAAAAATTACTTATCATTCAAAATTCAGTGTCAAGAATCACCTACTTTAAAAATACATTCCTGGTTAGATGTTCCTAACATTGCCTTATTGGTTATAAAAATGAAACTGTCAATATTCCAAGAGGTCTAAATTTTAACTTTGAAAATTAAATAACATATATAAGATAAAAGGAACACTACACACACACACACACACACACACACACACACACACACACACATACACACACACACATACACACACACCACAGAGCACTGTTTATTAAACCAGTTTTATGGCTAAGGCTGCAAGTAGGCAGAATAGTTGATTTTTAAAGGGTGTTAGGGGAACTTTAAGAGATGATGACTAATTTTGATCTTGAATATTGTGGTTATGTAGCCTTATCTATTTGTCAAATCTCATGGAAATGCACAGTGAGACCACACATTTTATACTACATAAATTAAACCTCAAACATGTCTACTTTCAACACCTGTCCATGTGAACTACTCAGATCCTAGGCAACTTATGAAGATTCTGTTTGAATGTTTGAATTCTTGCATGACAGAGCAGATGTATCATCCTTGGAGAAAAAGTGGACAGTAAAATACCATTCCTGGAGATGTCACTCTCCATTCTCAAAACATAGTCAAGTTAAGGGAACAGTAAGAGTGAGTCCTGGTATGCATATCCAGATACATGTTATCTTCAAACACACTGGGTTTCTTTCATGTATGCTGGGAATTAGGGCAAGTTAGTGATATTGGTAGAAGGTTCCTTTTTTTGCATGCATGCCAAGTTCCTTGGACTTCTGGCCACTCAACAAAGCAAACAATGATATGACATCACTGTTTCTGTAGCCTAGCTTATAAATCCCTCTCCTCGCTGTAACTGATGCAGATCAGACACCAAGAGGGAAGTGCTTATCCAGCTGTCTGCTACTGGCGAAGCATAATGAGAGATGGAGGCACTGTTTTCTGGAAAAACAATGAAGGCACAATGTTAAACAGAGGTGCACCTGTCCAGCAGGTCACCACTGGACTTTCTGGTGAAGTACCTGTCCACCCCATCACAACTGGATCTTCCTTATAAGCACTTCTCAACAATTTCATTTCCTATCATTTGTTGTCTTCTTTGGTCTCTTGGCAACCTATCTCACTCCTCTAGCACAAATAGACTGTGCACTTTACAGCAGAAATGTTTTCCTTGATCCCTCTCCCCAAGTCTACTCTGTGATGTGGAGTTTGCAAATCATCCCATTCTGCTGATAAGAGATGGAGGGGTGTTTATGGTTTCTCATATCATGCCTCCTTTCCATTTCCACTGAATATTGGTCATTCCAGTCCTAGCATGAATATACGTATGCCAAACCTTCTCAAACCATACAATCTAGGGTCTGAGGGTCAGGAAGGACAACAGAGGAAAGAAAAAAGAACGAAAGAAACAAAAATAAAAGTAATTTGGCATTGCAAATTGAATCAATATGTCTATAAAACTGGAATTCATAACAATTATGTACTGTAATCTCAAAATTAGAAACAAAAGATTTTGGTATTTTAACTAAGAGCAATTGTTTTAAGAGATAGATTTAACCTTATTTAAACATTCACTGTAGAGCCGGGCGTGGTGGCGCACGCTTGTAATCCCAGCATTCGGGAGGCTGAGACCCGAGGATCCGGGTTCGCGGCCAGCCTCAGCTACCTAGTGAGACACTCCGCAACTTAGTGAGACTCGGTTTCAAAATAAAGAATACAAAATAGGTCTGGGGGTGTAGCTCGGAGGCAGAATGCCCCTGAGTTCAATCCCCAGTACCACAAAAAAAAAAAAAAAAAAAAAAAAAAAAAAAAAAAAAAAAAAAAAAAAAAAAAAAAAAAAAAAAAAAAAAAAAAAAAAAAAAAAAAAAAAAAAAAAAAAAAAAAAAAAAAAAAAAACATTCACTGTATCTATATGGTATCCTGGATACCATATGATATTTCAATGTATATATAATCCCATTAATATGTGACATTTTTGTTTCTATGTATCAGGTAGAAAAATCAACGAGATTTAAGTAAAAAAAAAAAAGAAAGAAGGAAGAATTTTTATATAGCCAAACTGTCAGTTAACACGAAGTTTACAAAAAAAGCTTTCCAAAATGTACTGTGTTTTTCTGGATTGTAAGGACTCTACTATAGGCTACTCTCCACCAAAAGCAAAGATTAAAATAAGACAGAGGAAGGCCTGGGCTCCTTCAAGTTCTCCCAAATAGAAGTAAAGGGAACACCTACAAGAGAGTGAAGGAAAATGCCAGGAAAGATCTAAGGCAATTATCAACTTCAGGAAAAACAAAAACAGAAAAGACATGTCAACATAGTGTAATGTATTCCTATGCTGAGCAGAATAATTATATAGTTATGGCAGAGTAAGTAAGAATATAAATAAATAAGTATGCAAACCTGCTAATTAAAAATAGCATGAGAAATACCAAAATTAACAGTCCTGAGGACTGAAAGTGGTTCGCCTATAAAGCAACATTTGAGAGTGAAGAGTGATGGTCATACACTGCTCTTCTTATTGACAATTCTATAGATTGCATGGCATTGATAAAAAAAATGGACTTTTAAAAAAATTATGAATGAATATAAAAACAAGATAACAAGAGAACCTTAATGCTGTGCAATACTTGTTGACTGACTTCTCTGCCTCCTTTCAAGAGCTTTTTTAGGCAGGAACTCAGCTGTGTTGACCCTCTGCACCCAGACAACTTGTACCCGACTAACAGAGCACATGCTCAGATGCCTCTTTTTGTTTCTAAGCAAATTACATGTGAAAGCATGAATGGCCCTGGCTGTTGAGAATCCACAACATAACAGTGAATACATAAAAACAAAGCCAGTAATTGAAGGGACTGAGAACAGACAACAGAGTGACTGACTCAATTTTTGTCACTAAATTACAGCTTTGGGGCACCTCCTAGGATGCAGGCACAAGGCTGCTCATCAAATGGTTTGAATTCACAAGGGTCCACCTCTCTGTCAAAAAGCAAATGGCCTCTTGAGGCTTTCTCCGGAAGTGTTGACAAACTTTAGAAGTCATCCGCAAATGATCCACCTTCTTTTATCCTCTGTAATTCCACTAATGGACCATCACATACCTGGCAATGGCTCACCTGCTATTACAGCTCTTGTCACTAGCCTCCTATTATCTGGAGATCGATCAGAAGTTAGTGTAAAACTTAGTGCAATTCCAAAATTGCTTAAAAATACAGGAAAAAGAACAAAGTAAATGTACTACATGCCTAAGGCATTGGGAGTATTAGACTCCCCAAGGTCACCTTTTCAAAATATTTAAGGTAACTTTAAATTCTCATGCCATTGTAAGATACATTACACAGAGAGCTTACATCATCCCCTCCACCTCATTTTCCCCATGCTGACACTTTGTATAACTATAGTGATACCACAACCAATAAATCAACATTGAAACAACCTATCGACCTTATTTAGATTTTATCAGATTTACATCTATTCATCTATATGTATTCATATATCTATATCTATATCTATCTATCTATCTATGTATCTATATCTATCTATCTATATCTATCTATATATAGATAGATATAGATAGATAGATATGGTACTATGCATGTCCCCACAGGATATTCTCATCAGTAGCCTTGGAAATATTCATTCATCCAACACTCTATTATCAAGGAAACTATGGTTTACTTGCTACTCTATCTTAGATACTTTGTTACAAATAACACATATATCTTGATATTTAATATCCCCAACAGCCATGTAAAATGAGACTTATTTTCACTTTGTAGATGAGAATGCTGAAATTCAGAGAGGTATAATGACTGGCACAGTTCCACATGTTCTCAAATGGCAAATAGAATAGTAGTTGCACATTGTTTCAAAGCACAAATAGGAATTTCCTATAGTCCAGGGCAAAATCTTAACTGTAACTTCCTTTTTAACAATTCACCTTGAGCTGGGTGTGGTGGCACACACCTGTAATCCCAGTACTTGGGAGGTTGAGACAGGAGGATTGCAGGTTTGAGGCCAGCCTCAGAAACTTAGAACCTCAGCAATGTAGCAAGACTCTGCTTCAAAAGAAATCAAAAGGGTTGGGGTACAGCTCAGAGGGCAGAATGCCTCTGGGTTCAGTCCCCAGTACCAAGAAAATAACTCATCATGAACTGGCTACATCAATCAAATTCCCTCTTTGCACAACGAATTTGAAGCAGGATTCAAGAAAAGAAATCGCGATGAAATGGGATGAGGACAAAATTAGAATGACCGGCCACTTCTTGGGAATTATGAGCCTGAAGAGAGGGTTCTGTTGAGTTCCAGTGGCTGACAGGAGGGACTGTGATATGTCAAGAGAGATAAAGGAGTGAGAGGGCAGTACTTCTCACTCATGAACCCACCAAATGCATCCTCCACCGCACCAGTGTGCTCTGGTCACTGAAAGTCAGAACCTGCCTCTTCTCACAAGTATTCAACTCCATTCATGGTGCAAGATGCGAAGCCTTGCCTGAGACGTTCTCTGGCTACAAATGGCTTTAGGGAGTTATGAAGGGATAATGGTGGAAAAGTAGCCCAGTGTGCTTGCTCTTCTAGAGACAGTAGTAAGGAACATCCTAAAGTGTATAAGGATATCTTT
The DNA here is from genome assembly GCA_004027655.1 of Graphiurus murinus. Classification (NCBI taxonomy): domain Eukaryota; kingdom Metazoa; phylum Chordata; class Mammalia; order Rodentia; family Gliridae; genus Graphiurus; species Graphiurus murinus. The sequence continues at coordinate 33,259 of PVLC010002778.1, forward strand.
CCACACAGGGGACACCTATTCCTTTACTGTCTCTGTGTCATGACTCTCTGGTCATCCTGATTCTTTCTGGGTTCCCAAGAAAACTACTTGGTCACAAATGTTATGTTTGTATTTTTTCTGGAAACACTGAATCTAAGAAAAACATATGTGGTCTGTCATCTGATGTCTTAAAAGATAAAATTTATTTTTTACCTTTCTTAAAACAATTACGTGGGAAGTATTTACTGATTCCTTTCTATAGGTCAGCAACTGTATTCAATGGTAGAAACAGATAGAAGATTATGATTCACTTCTTTAATGAATTAATAATGTTATGGGAAGAAAAAAACATGTATGCATCCATGAATATAACAGAGAAAAAGGAAATGAATTGGACATAAGGAAGGGAGAGATCTTACTAACAGGATCAAGTACATTTCAATAGAATAATGCATTAAACTATAAGAAAAATCTCAGAAGGCATAAAAGAGAAAGAAGAAAATTCCAGGATAACACCGAAACAAATAAAAATAAAAGTAAATATCATTCTTTCATTCATTCAACTTTTACTGAATGTTTATGCTCAACCAGGCACATCTGAAGAGTCTTAGCTTTTGTAAAAGGTCCAGGGAATGTGAAATCATAACCTTCCTACCTAGAAATCATGTATGGTGCATACTGGCATCTTTCTTCACTTAAACTAAGAAACTCCTGAACTTGGAATGCAGGGTCACCTCGTTTTACACATGTTGAAAATGCCAACTCCTCTGAAGGTTCCATAGCTTTCCTAAGTATATGCAGCTGTTAAGTGGGAAACCTAAGATCCCCAGGTTTTCCACCCTCACTTTGAGGCTTATGTGTGTCCTACTATATTTTACCTACTCTTCAGCACACAGTCATGGTGGCTGGATGAGATTCTTGTTTCAGGATTACGAATCCTGAGACAATAAGGAGGGTACTAGGGGACCCAGTGGAGTCACAAGTTAGAAGTCTGACAAACTATTGCAAGAGATGCAAAGAGTACCTACAGTGAGACATCAGCTAAAGAGATGCAAAAGATACAAACTCAATATAAATTCCAGGAGAGTGGGGGACCACTGGAATGGGATGGAGACAGGGAGTTTAGCACATTTTATGTTGTGAGTTTGGTAACAGGTGACTGTTGCCCTTGATTGAAGTAGATCAAGGGGAAAATAGTTGGAGGGAGCAATGTATCTGTGGGGAAGAGGGGATGTCATGGGAACCAAAGTGAAACATATGAAGAATGCTGTGTGCATATATTTATCAAGCTGAACCTCACTATAAGGTATAATTACAATACACCAATGAACAAATTTGCATATTGTTCATTTTCATCAATTACCCATTCACCAGTTTCCCCTCACCACTCTCAATATTCAGCAAATTTCCCTTGATACATATTTTGAACTCTAGTATGTCTCGAAAAGAAAGAAAAAAATGTGCAGACGACCTTCAAAGAAAGTGAAACTCATCTCTGTCATATCATGATTTTTATTCCTGACTTTTACTGGCCTAAAAAAAGAAATCTTGATATAAAAATAAGCACTTGGGGGTCATTGAAATCCTCCTCTTATGATTAGCTGTAAAAATATGCCCATTCCAAATATACCCTGAAATAGTAACAGAATCAGCATGTAATTCAAGTCCAAGAATTCCAAGAGTGTTTTTCCACTCTCATTAAAATGCACTTGCAATGAGGAAATTACGTGAATATCATCTAAAAAGCTTTACAAGGAAACTCTCTTAAAATTGATAGTTATAAGTGTTTACAATACAAATTCTAGGTGATTACATGATGATTATTGCTTGCGTATATGTCTCTTAAAAAAACCCACACAATCTGCTTCTAACAGCAGTCTCATGGAGCACTTGACCTTGATGAGCTTGGTGCTGATTTTGGTGACAGAACTTTTAGAAGCTAAGTTTTACCATCTTGCAAGTCTCGGCATTTAGTAATATTTGGGATCAGGGCATCCATAGAATATCTACCATTAGCCAAGTATTGGTTCCAGGGATCAAGTGGATAGTTTCAGCGATATCAACAACACCTTATAGTTACTGTGAACTTCGCATAAGCCTGGTAGTTTTCTAAGAATTTTGCTTGGCATTCATTTTATTAATTTTTTTTATAGAAGCAATTGTGTTTTGAAATGAAACTGGGGATCAAGTTTAGCTCATCAGTCCTAGCTGATGGCAATTTCTTATTTCTGCACAATTCCTTGTACTTAAATTCTCCACTTTTGCCTGTAGGTGGAGATCAAGTCTTCTTCATCTTAAATCACACTGCTGTAACATATGGGTAAACAATGATGCCCAGATCATTGGTGAAACTCCACCTTGGTCTACCGTGCTGCAAAGAGTGCTTTTTGAGATTGAAATTTGCCTTTGATCCTTTTCCGTTGAATTTTTTCTCTATTTGTTCCCTTTTCCTCCCCAAAATTAGAATCATGCAGGACCATGGTGAAGCCCAGGGAGATTGGGACAGAAAAAGATTTAGGGATTTCTAGTATGACAAAAGCTAATAGTGCAAAATGAGCTTTCAATTTTAACATGAGCGAGCCTAGTGCCAACTCATCATAGATAGCTACTATTCTGGCCACTAGATACTTGACTCTCTTTCCAGTACACCAAATATTCTTGCCCACCTGCCACTCATCAATAGAAATACTCAGATAACACCTATTTATGGCATCGATTCTCTATCAAAAAGCAGTCTCTACATCACGTACAGTTGTGATTCTTTGTCATTTTGGAGATCTGCGCACTAAAAGAAGAAGTTATTTCCACCATGAGGGCCCAATATAAGATAAGGAACAGAAACAGGATAATGACAATCAACATTCTCATCTGGAAGGAAAACTAAAGCAAATGCAGATCAGGTATCACTCTACCACAATTCTGGTATCCTTCCTACCTACACAGGGGTGGAATAAACTCTTTGATCCAAGCTGAAATGCACTACCTTTTTTCCATGATCTGATTCCATAGCTACATCTGAAACATGTTATCAGGACACAATGCCCCTTGGGCTGCAGGTAAGCATTCTTCGCTTGGTTCTTATTTTACACATTTATAGTCCAGACTGGTGCATCTTTGGGCAGCAATACTCTCTTAGTATCGTAGTGGTCATTGTTTTTAAACACTTATTTGAATCCCATCAGTTTCATATGACAACTATAAATGATACAACTCTTTTGATAACTAGTCCTGGTGTCTTTATTTCCCTGCTTTCCTCTTACTTGCCTCTAATCTCCTATTCAACTACAGATACCCCTTCAGCCTGTTGGCTTTGGTAGGAAAGCCACTCTTCCTGATTTTAACTGGGCCATTTTGCTCAGTTGAATGGATATGTTGGGTATCATCATCTCAACAGAGCCTCACAGTCCCATGGGCACATGGGCTCCAGTCTGAGGGATAGATTTATTGAGACTAGGATGAGGGTGGCACTGAAAGATTAACTGTTGCACATACTCTCTTAATAGTAATGTGGCCGATGAGTAAGGGTGAGAATAATTGGGGGGGGGGGGAATGCCAGTTCAGGGATTCTTTCCATTCACCCAACAAACATGCAAGGTTCTGGACATGAGAATATAGAAACAGGCAACAATAATTTCTGCTATTTGGGAAGCCATGTTCAGTGAAGGGATGGAGACTGTACCAAAGCAGCATTTAGAGGGTAAATCTGAAAAGATTTTTTTTTTTCTACCCAAGGCAATGGCAGACAGCCTTAAGATTGATGGGATTTCCTTTACTCCTTTAAGGCTTCCATCCTCCGTGAGCATTTGCGTGCCACACAGCTGGGTTCCTGTCTCCTTCTCCCTCCTATACTTGCAGTAAGGCTCATTAATATGGGGTCCTCTGGGATTCCTCAAATTATAGGACAGTCTCCTATAGCTCAATTTTTCTCACAGTCTCTTTGACATCAGTCTATTTCTCGCAGAGTATCAGAATACTCTCATTTGTTCTGCTAACTGGAAGGGAAGCTTTTGATGAAATGGCATGTGAACTTAGTGAATTGCAGGTAAACTTTTAATGGGCTGTTATTTTGATTCTCCTTTCAAGTATAAGATCTTTGGCATATGATCACTGCGCTCATTTTTCTGTACAAAATAGAATGCTTCTTTCTGGTTATTTAAAATGCTCACATGTAAATTAATGATTCTTAAAGGAGAAACAGGAGGAGAAAAGCAAAGTTATACTAGGGAATAACTAGGAAGATAGCTATAATTGTACAATTTTAGTATTTTCTACCAGTTGATATAAAAATTCCCTTTAAAGTTTACTAGAAAGTAATTATTTTTCTTTTTAGGAAATAGGAAAAAGCTGGATGTGGTGGCGCACACTTGTTATCCCAGTACTTGGGAGGCTGAAACCTGAGGATCCGAGTTCACAGCCAGCCTTAGCTACTTAGTGAGGCCCTCCACAACTTAGTGAGACCTTGTTTCAAAATAAAGAATAAAAAATAGGGCTGGAGGTGTAGCTCAGAGGTAGAATGCTCTGAGTTCAATCCCCAGTACCACAAAAAAAAAAATAGTAAAGCTTAGGAATGATATGACTTTTAAAATGTTCTGTGATGTAATCACTTATGTAAATTTTCTAGAATCATCAGGATGTTCACGGATATCTATTGATACCAGAGCACCCTATTTTCTTGAATGTTTCTACAATATTCTAGAACAAAATTGAGACCTTTTAAAGCTAGATATTTTCTGGAATAAAAAAATAGAAGAGCTCTAGCTAATTATTATATAATGTTGATGGTCCATCTTTAAAAACTCAAAGTGCAGGTAAGATTATCTTAAGGAAAAATATATCGGTTTATTTGACATGGTAGAATAAGATACTTTAAACACCTATGTTATAAAGATGCTTGAGATTGAAGGCATCTCACTCACTCAGAGTAATAGATGATTAAAATAAGGACATTACCAAGTCTACTTGGAAAGTAGGTACTGTCTTTGAGGAGGTTGGATACTCAGGTTAACACAGTCATTTTTTCTGCAAACCAAAATTCCTGTGCATCTCTGTTGATAGGGCACCATCCGTTTCCCTTTATTTTCCTTTCTCCATACTCTGCTTAGCTTATCCCCATATCAAGTTAAAAAAAATCATGATCTTTAACTGGACCTGGTGAAGTACGCTTATAATCCCAGTACTTGGGAGGCTGAGAGGGGTGGATTGCAAGTTTGAGGGAAGCCTCAACAACTTAGTGAGACCTTCGGCAACTTAATAACACCTTGCTTCACAATGAGAAATAAAATAGGACTTGACTCAAGGTATAACTCGGAGGTTGAAGGCCCCTGAGTTCAATCTCTAGCACCACGTACACAAAGTAATTCATGATCTTTACTTTCACTTTGCCTTTCTTTCTCAAAGAATTATTTTTATCTCTCTCCTAGCTGTGTGGGCCTATTTCTAGAAAAAAAAAAAAACAATCCTAACTTTACTGACTCTCTTACCTTCCCATGCTTCCTGCATGATAGCAATTCTTTTTATTATTTTTATTATCATGGAAAATTAGATATGGTGGCTCCACAGCCAAGGTCCATTACAATATCTGCAAGCACCTATTGCAGGGTAATCTCTGGGTGTCTTTGTCATATGGTTTTAGCTCCTCCACCATTCCCACACAAAGGTGATTTGGAAGGCAGGGGTGAGAAGGGACACGGCTGCTGATCTTTCAGTAACATCAGTCCTGGAGGCATTCTGTTTTCCTAAGTTAATGTTGCACTCTCGCTAGTTGAACTGTGAAGATGCAGGACCTGAGTCTTCCATTCTGCTGGGACAGACCATAGCAGATACAACCTCCTTCTAGTCCTGCCAGCAAAACCAGCAAACTCCAAACTGAGATTTCCTAGCTTGGATCTGAAGCAAACAGAAAGAGCAACAGCTTCCCCATTCTGCAGAGCCTCATGCCATGGAAGCATGGTAAACAATGGTTTGAGGAATGATTTCTTTTCTTTTTTTTTTTTTTTTGCAGTACTGAGGATGGAACCCGGGGGCATTCTACCTCTGAGCTACAACCCCAACCCTATTTTTATTCTTTATTTTGAACCAGGGTCTCACTAAGTTGCAGAGGGCCTCACTAGGTAGCTGAGACTGGCCGTGAACCCGGATCCTCCAGTCTCAGCCTCCCAAATGCTGGAATTACAAGCGTGCGCCACCACACTCGGCTTGATGAATGATTTCTGAATATTAAACATAGAGCCTAGATTTTTTTAAAATTTTATTTTACTTTATTGTTTTTTAGCCTTAGCAAATCCATTTAATATTATGCAACAAATCATTTTATGTTTAAAACAGGCAGAGAAAATTATTTCTCAGCAACTAAAGATTGTCAGCTTCAGTGTGGGTCACCTTTTATCAATTTTATTACTTGCCTTTTCTCCAAACTCATGTTTGAGAGTAAAATTTATACTTGCTTAATGCCATTATAATTTGTCCTTCCTCAGTTTCACAAATGTCAGGTAGTATCTTAGTCACAGAGAATGCTCAAAAGCGATGTGCTAAAAGTTATAGACCCCTTAACAGGAAAAAATAAACAAACCCCAGGAACCTCTAATATAAAAGCAAGATAATGCATTTCCTGAAGTGATGTGCAAGAATATATTGTCCTCTTTTTTTTTCTTTTTAATTTTTCTATTCTCACCCTAAAATTTTCTTTTGATTAAAATATGAATGAAAAGAAGGAATCACTTGCAAAATAAAAATGCTAAATTCAGAACAGTATTATGTAGGTTCAATATATTATATTTAGCATTTTGAACTAAATTTTGTTGTTCTCTTCAAATTTCTTATTCCTACTTTAGTGAAAGAGAGACACTTTCAAGATGGCAAATTTAGAAACATTTGGGATTATCAGAGATACCAGCAGGACTCAATCTGTTGCTTCACTGACACTTAATAATACAGGAATTTAGAAAAAGTTATATTTTTATGATAAAGCTTATCATAAAAATTAAAATTACTCCACACTCCACATCAAGTAAATATACAATTAGTAATTAGTATAATTATTTACTTTTAATCATTAGCAAAATTATAATGTATAAGTTTATTTATGTTCATATTTTATATATTCATATATAATAAATATATGAATAAATTTATAAATAACACATGCCGATTTTATATTATTTCATTATATTATACATATTATGTCCTGCTAGTTAGCTATATCTATATTACTCTTGAACCTTCTTTGGGAATGTTTTGAATTTTTCAGCCTGGCCTGGCGTGGTGGTGCACGCTTGTAATCCCAGCATTCGGGAGGCTGAGACAGGAGGATCTGGGTTCTCGGCCAGCCTCAGCTACCTAGTGAGGCATTCCACAACTTAGTGAGACTCGGTTTCAAAATAAAGAATAAAAAATAGGACTGAGGGTATATCTCGGAGGTAGAATGCCCCTGAGTTCAATCCCCAGTACCGCAAAAAAAAAAAAAAAAGAATTTTTCAAAAAAACTGTTGTATTAGTCCTAGTTTTAACCTGGTGTGGGGGTGCATGACTATAATCCTAGCACTTGAGAGGCAGAGAAAGGAGGATTGATTGTAATTTTGAAGCCAATTTGTGCAACTAGCAAGACTATGTTTCAAAACAAAAAATGTAAAGGGCCAGGAGTGTAGCTCAGAGCCTGAGTTCAAGCCCCAGCGCTAACAGAAAAAAATACTTCAAGTTTTAAATGGTGAGCAGTATTAAACATAAACCAGACATTTTTCCATATCAAATTGACTTTGATATGTGTTTGTAGGTAATGTCTTCATTTCACTATGATGCCTCAAGTCAGAACTGACCTTCTTGACTGTGAAACAATCCTACAGAAAAAAAAATGGCTTGCGAAAATGATAATGTTAAATGGATAACAAAAACAAAAGATCAGATATTATCATTACTATGTAATCCTAAATTTCTTTTCAAATGTTATCAAACATCCTGAAAACACTGCATAAAAATTGTGTGTAAGCCGGGCGTGGTGGCGCATGCTTGTAATCCCAGCATTCGGGAGGCTGAGACCGGAGGATCCGGGTTCGCGGCCAGCCTCAGCTACCTAGTGAGGCACTCCGAAACTTAGTGAGACTCAGTTTCAAAATAAAGAATAAAAAATAGGGCTGGGGTTGTAGCTCGGAGGTAGAATGCCCCTGAGTTCAATTCCCAGTACCGAAAAAAAAAAAAATTGTATGTGTGTGTGTGTGTGTGTGTGTGTGTGTGTGTGTGTGTGTGTTTTCCTGGGGCTAGAACTTAGAGGCATTCTACCTCAGAGCTATACTTCCAGCCTTTTTTACTTTTGGTATTTGCTTATTAAGTAATTAATTTATTTATTTTTCATGGTACTAGGGATTGAACCCAGATGTAGCTCTACCTCCGAGCTACATCTCTAGTCCTATTTTTTATTCTTTATTTTGAAAGTGTCTCACTAAGTTGCAGAGAGGGCTTCACTAAGTAGCTGAGGCTGGCTGTGAATCCTGATCCTCTGGTTTCAGCCTCCCAAGTACCGGGATGACAAGTGTGGGCTACCATGCCCGGCTCTCTGGCTCCCTGAGCTCTTTCATTTTGAAAGTGTCTCACTAGGTTGTTGAGGTTCTTCTTAAGTTGCTGAGGCTGTCCTCCAACCCGTGATTCTCCTATCTCAGCCTCCCAAGTACTGGAATATCAGGTGTACACCACCATGCACTGCTACAAGTCCCTTCTTTTCTTACTAAAGCAGAAAATTCAGATTTATTAAAGAGTAGGGTTCTGCCAGTAAATTAAAATCTATTTTTAAATGTGCAACCTTTCCTTTTTAAAGCGCAATAGTGAAATAAGCATATTGCACTCACCCTCATTTTGTGCTTATTTTGCAGAAAAGAAGGAAAGGAAGAAGAGAGAGAGAGAGAGAGAGAGAGAGAGAGAGAGAGAGAGAGAAAAGAAAGAAAGAGAGATGGAGGTGTAGCTTGGAATTAGAACATCTTTGGATTCAATCCCCCATACAAAAAAGAATAACGCTACTAGCTACCCATTTCAACAGTGACTATCAAGCAATATTTATCATAATTCTAAAATCCATATTTGTTTCCCTGTTTTCTTATGCTTCACCCTACACTCAAGTTTTATAGAGCAGGAAATCATATGTTTCTATTTCTTCACAACATACTTTCTATTATTTGAAGTGTTTAGTATATAATAACAGCTAACAATAGAATGAATAAATGAATTAGATACATAAATGCATAGACTATGTGTAATAATAACTTTTTTTTCTCTAACCCTCAGAATTGTATTAGAAAATTTTCAGTAAAAATATCCTCACATCCTAATCTGAGGAACTAAACTGGGAAGACACTTCTTATTTTCTACGTGAATATACCTTCAGTTATTTATTGAAAATTGTTGGGGTGTTAGCCCGACCATAAAGACCTCGCCTCTAGATGGCGCCTGGCAGAGTGCCAGGAGTGGCTGCAAGTGGTAACATCCTAGGGCTGACCCACCGCTAGAGCGCATGCACCAGGACGCCCGGCTGGTGGCCTGCCCAGGTGAGAGCTGTATGCGGGCACCTCGTGACTCAGGCCCTGCGCGGCTTTAAGAGTCTCCGCCTTTTGCCAGAGAAGAAGGAAGGTGTGCAGTTGCTGTTGTTGTTGTTGCTGCTGGAGGCGTAGGTTGTTGGGGGTCTGTTGGAGAGGTACTATTGCGAGGAACGGTTACAGAGAACGAGAGTGGGGTGAGAGAAGCAGGATTAAAAGAACGGTTACTATTACTGTTTGGGTAGTGTTCTCGATCCCAGAGAGAGAGAGAGGTATAATAAAGAGAAGTTTGAACCAGCAACGTTCAGTCATCGTCTTTATTGGGGCCTCACGGTTGAGGGTTCGGCCTGGGGTCCCGATAAAAATAAATATCCCTATGTGTGTATGGGTGTTTTGTATTGTTTAGAGGAGCCCTCCTCTTGATGCAAGGGCAGGGACAATTTCTACATCTATGCAGCCAAGAATAAGGTGCCTACGCCAGGCATGGTTGCACACATCTGTCATACCAGTACATGGGAGGCTGAGACAGGAGGGTTGCAAGTTCAAGACTAACCTCAGCAACTTAACTAGACCCTTAGCAACTTAGCAAGACCCTGTTTCAAAATATAAAATTAAAAAAACAAAAACAAAAAACAGGACTGGGCTTGTAGCTTAGAGTTAGAACACCAGGTGTCTTCTTTTCCAAAACTCCATGGCTGTGTTTAGGTGAAGACCCACCTGGAAAACCCCACGAAGTACCATCAATCATGTCCTGAGCTCACCAAATTCAAGCCAGCTTGGAGAACACGTCATGCAGCACGTGCCCAGGTAAACCACGCTCAACAACCAGGTGGCTGCACTCATGTTTAACTCGAACTGAGAGAAAGAGGTAATTCTCCTCTCCTGTCTTTGCACTCAATGCTGGTTTGTCGGTTAATCTTCCTGCCATCACCTGCTGAGTGTTACCCCACCCTAGGTTATTGGATTTATCGCACCTGTGGGGAAAAGGATTCCTCTTTAAGCAGGACTTGGAGATGTGGAGACCTGGACTCTTTGCTTTTTCTGCTTGTTTCTACTTTCTTGGAGGGGAGCTCGCTCCTCTCTCAAGCCCTTTGGTTCACAGAGTGGGGAAGGGAGGCGGAAAAAGAAACACAAAAATAGAAAAGGTGCAGGACAGGTGGCTTAGAACTTCCGCTTGTCACCAAATATCTGGAATATTATTTTTATTTCTTCTCCAGTTGGGGAAAAAAAACTCACATGCAGAGTGCGTGTGGATGGGTTTAGATGCTGAAGCACATGGGATTTCACCGGCAGGCAAAGGTTGAATTGCTGGCAACTCCGAGGTTCATAATACAGTTGACGCTGCCCCTTAAATCCGCTTCAGTAAAGGTCAGATGGGGAGTAAGACTCCAACACATGCTCCAACTAAGTCTTGCGTCCAAATCTGGAGCATAAAAATGCCTGAGAGGAGAGGGGGTTATTTCCAAATTATGAGATGGGGATCCTTCCTCATTTTGATGGAGATTTACTGTATTATTTTTTTTATTGTAATAATTCGTGTTTTGTATTTATACATTTTTGTTAGGTACAAATTGATAAAGACAAATGTGCACACATTTCTCATCTGACCCTATCCCCAATTCCCACCCCACTCCCTCGCCCTCCCTCCCTCTCAAGTTCAGTTCAGTGAGTGATCTTGATATAATTGTGTAAGTACATCATGTGCCTTAGTATTCTCTCCAACCCCACCCCCCGTCCATTCCCTTCGGTTAAGTCTACTTCTTTGTTTATCGAGGGTCTCTACTTTTTCATCTGGGGACCTTCTTATGTCCCATCTCCTCCCTAACATCCGCATATTAGGGAGAACATATGTTTCTTTACTCTTTGTGACTGGCTAATCTCACTTAACATAATGTTTTCCAGTTGCATCCATTTCCCTGCAAAGAACATGATTTTGTTCTTCTTTATGGCTAAGTAAAATTCCATTGTGTATATACCCCATAGTTTTGTAATCCATTCATCTGTGGATGGACATCTTGGCTGCTTCCATAGTTTGGCTATTGTGAATTGAGCTGCTATAAACATAGATACACATGCGTTGGTCTGATAGTTTGGTTTCCATTCTTTTGGGTATATACCCAGTAGTGGAATTGCTGGGTCATATGGTAGGTTCATTCCCATTCGTCTGAGGATCCTCCATACTGTTTTCCACAGTGGTTGCACAAGTTTGGACTCCCACCAACAATGTATTAGGGTTCCCACTTCTCCACATCCTCGCCAGCAGGTGTTGTTGTTCGTGTTTTTTATGATTGCCATTCTGACTGGAGTTAGGTGAAATCTAAGGGTAGTTTTGATTTGCTGTATTCTAAAGTGATTTCAGAGGTGATTTTTCCAGAATTCTTTTTTTTTTTTTTCTTTTTACATTTTGGTACTGGAGATTGAACCCAGGGGACTTCTACCTCTGAGCTACACCCTCAACCCCTTTTATAATTTCAAAATAGGGTCTCACTAAGTTGCTGAGGCTGGCTGATAGTTGGAGTTTTTATTAGTCATTATTTTAAGTTGTAAAACATAAATACAAACCAGAACAGAAAACTGCTGCAGGTTTCAAGGCACACGTCTTCGCCTATTTCTAGTGGCCTTCAGCAAATTTCGGAAATATATATATATATATTTCGGAATATATATATTTCGGAATATATATATATTTATATATATATTTATATAAAAATAAATATATATATATATTTTAAAAATAAATATATATATATATTTATTTCGGAATATATATATATTCCGAAGGTATATAATATATATACCTTCCGAAATTTTATATATATATATGTGTGTGTGTGTGTATTGTGTATGTATACATATATGTATATATGTATATGCGCATACACACTTTATTCCTATTTTGTCACACACAATATTGAAAAGCTGTGTAGTTTGAGTAGAGAGTTATTAAAGTAATGGTTTCCTGGTACTGTTACAGCAAGTGTAATGATCGCCACTTTTTCCTCATTTATTGATTTTTATACATTTACTGATGCCGTGTAATTACGTGTCTCAGTGAGGTTCAACGCTGTACATACATACACGCAGAGGGCACTTGCTGTGTTTCCCTCCTGATTCCTCAGGGCCCCCCTCCCCTGTACACATGAGTGAGGTTGGTACTGACCCTCCCACCTATAGACATCACTTGAGCTACTTCCTTAGGTACTTCTCAACCCGATCTATTTCTGCTATTCTAGTGGTCACTCTCCTTGTTTATCTTAAGTCCCTTCTGTTTTCTGTTTTCTCTTTAGCTTCCAATAATAAGTGCTGGTGAGGATGTGAGAAAATAGAAACTCTTGCACACCACAGGTAGAATTGAAGGGACATGAGGGACCTTTAGGAGCCCATAAACTGCACTTTGAGGCTTGCGACTATACTCAGATATCAAGCCATGACTCTGGTATATGTACGATTGAGGCACTCTTTTGGTAGCACTTCAACAATTCCGTTTTTTTAAATTTTGTTTTATGATGCAAAACAGTGAATTATCTTCAGTGAGAACTACCTTTATTGAATTTCAGTCTCTTCATATCTCATTTTGTGCCCACCACATGAAATGCCACTAAAACCTTACTCAACATGAAACCTTTAAAAGAAGAAATGTGAATAATTGGGAAAAGTAGACTTTATGAGCCGCAAAAGACATTACTCAAAGCTCTTTCTAAAAGATACACTTCACATAGAAATAGCTCCCAATTACAATTTTTTATTATATTTATTAAACTGATATTTTGTTCTTCATACTTATCTTAAAATCACACAATACAAATGAAATAGAAATTGTTATAATTCTAATAGCAAAAAGAGGCTTTCATTTATTTGTTTATTTATTAATTTATTATTTTTTAAATACGAGGGATTGAACCCAGGGATATTCTACCCCTGAGCTCCACCCCAGGAACCTTGGTCTAATATCTATCTATCTATCTATCTATCTATCTATCTATCTATCTATCTACCTACCTATCTATCTATCATCATCATCATCATCATCATCATCATCATCATCATCATCTTATGAAACAGATAATTGCTAAGTTACCCAGGCTGTCCTTGAACCTGAGATACTCCTGTCTCAGCCTCTCAAGTCCTAGTACTACAATCATGTATCCCTACACTCAAGTGAGACAATTTTTTTAAAATATTTTTATTGGTGCATTGTAATCATACATTGTATGAGATACAAGCTGGTAAAGGCATACATGCACACATCTCTCATTTACCCCTTCTCCAAGTCGCACCCCATTCCCTCCCCCTTCCCTTCTTCCTATGTCCTGCATAGTGATTGACTTTGATATGTTTGTGAATGCACATCATGCGCATTAGTGTGTTTCCCTCCACCGCCACCCCATCACATTCAGTTAGGTTGCCTTCTTTGCTCATCTAAGGTTTCTCCTTCATCTGGAGTCCCTCCTACTATGACCCACTTTCTCCCTATATCCCACATATTAGGGAGAACATCTGATTTTTTTTACTCTTTGTGACTGACTAATCTCACTCAACATAATGTTTTACAGTCCCATCCATTTACCTGCAAATGACATGATTTTGTTCTTCTTTATAGCTGAGTAAAATCCCATTGTGTACATATCCCATAGTTTTTTTGTTTTGTTTTGTTTTTGTTTTTGTTTGTTTGTTTGTTTTTTTGTTTTTTTGCAGTACTGGGGATTGAACTCAGGGACATTCTACCTCCGAGCTATGCCCCCAGCCCTATTTTTTGTTCTTTACTTTGAAACCAAGTCTCACTAAGTTGCGGAGTGCCTCACTAGGTAGCTGAGGCTGGCCACGAACCTGCGATCCTCCAGTCTCAGCCTCCCAAATGCTGGGATTACAAGCGTGCGCCACCACGCCCGGCTCATATCCCATAGTTTTGTAATCCATTCATCTGTTGATGGACATCTTGGCTGGTTCCATAGCTTGGTAATTGTGAATTGTGCAGCTATAAACATAGATACACATGCATTGATCTTATAGTTTTGTTTCCATTCTTTTGGGTAAGAATTACAGTAAATGTATTCATCCCTAAAGTCATTAAAATTATACTTCTCATTGGCTGTTACTCTCTCCTTGCCCACTTCTTAAATGTGTGTGAAGTGTCCTTTCCCTTTTAGGAGTCCTTTACTTCATTAATCCAATTAGAGGAAATATGTTTTGGAAAGAACACGTTTACATATGTTTTAAGGAAGAGTTAATGGAACAGGAATTGTTAAATGCTATGTTTATTAATTTATTAATTTTTTCAGTTCTAATCCTAGTAGTCCATGAATGTTCTCCTTTTCCTTGAGTCTTATTTATAACTTCTTTTCTTATCTCTCAAGGAAAGGAAAGAGATCTGGGGTTCTCTATTAAACTTTAAAGTTTTTCCATTAGCAGGATTTCATTTCTGCATTTGGCTTATTAGGAAACTGAAATACTTATTTGCTAAATGACTTTCAAAAGGATACCTTTAGTAACAGTTGGAGCTCTTCCTAAGTTTTCAAAACCATCTTATCAGAATTATGTCTGGACCTGTTTTAAAGGCTGGCTAAGGAAATGAATGCATCAACAAATGAATGTATAAATAAATGCATGCAGAAATAAATGAATGCATAGACAGCTCATGTAGTAGGATGAATTCAAAACACTCCAATTTTGTTCCTGTTTTTATTTTTTGTTGTTGTTGTTGCTATATTTCACTGTGTTCTTATTTTATTTTGTTTTATTTTTAAATGCATAGCCCATACATTTTAGGCCAAATGTCATCTTTATTCAATTTTAATCTTCTGACATGGGATTTTTTTTTTTTATCCCCCTGAGAGGGTCATTGAAACTTTACTCCCTAAGCATCCATTGAAAGAACAAATGCAGTTAATTCTCAAAGTCAAATTTAGTTTAACTAGAGGAGCAGTAACCAAAGGCTCTTTGTAATTGATGTGTTTTACATAAAAGCAGCAGTTCATCCATTCGCAGGCTCCTGACATAAAAGGCTTTGCATTTGTGAGGAGAGTACAATTTGCCTGGTAATTTTTCATCACAACTGGAGTCCTTTATCTTCTGTCAGTCAACACTGGGAAACAGAGAGCAGCTTTATCCACTCTGCTTTAAGTAACAGAGAAGGGGGTCCAGAGCAGCCTTTAGGAAGACAATGCTGGAAGTGCTTGCATCCTCCTTCATGGGCCCTGTCTGAACGAAAATGACTTCCTCAGTGGTGGACAATCTGGCATTGTTATAAATAATTACACATTTTAAGCCACAAAAGGTGAGTTACCAAAATGTAGAAATCCCACTTTCATTCTACATATTCATTCTCTAGCTTCATGCTGAAATATAATGGCAATTTAAGTACTTAATTATCTACTAATAACCTTTGTCTGCTTTATATGTTATTTCTTCATTAACATTCAGAGGGAAAAATGTGGTACTTTCTTTCCTTATCCTGGGAACTGTGATATAAAGCTCTTAAAGAGCATAAAATGTAAAAGCTACACTAAAAATAAAAAGAATGGCCCTTACATTACTTAAGTTGCTCAAAATGATGCATCTGTGATTCAGAATTAAGTTAATGTACTTGTTTTTTGAGTGTGTGATAAAACAAAAATGAACCACTCAGTTGTCATTAAAGCTTAGAACTTTTACAAAGAGAAAGGAGTTATCATCACATTGAATAGCATTGTTTTGTAGATGAAGAGTTTGAATTATGGAGGGCTGGAAAATTATCCTTCTTTTTTCCTATCATTATAATAGAAGAGGAAAAATCAGGAAGATAGCATAGAGTTTTTCATCTTAAAATAACTTTCTTTTATTTATATTTTCAATTTTTCACTAATTAATTGATCAATGAAGATTGTATGTATTCAAGATATACAGCCTGATGGTTTGATATATATGCATTATGTAATGATTACAACAACAAATGAATAAACATATACATCACCACTTATTCTATACATTAGATCATCAGAGCTTGTTCATCTTATAAATAAAGGTCATAAAGTTTGTCCCCGTTAGTCAGCATGTATGCATTTCCCTTACTTCCAATCCCTGGTAACTATCATTCTGCAAATTGTGCCTATGAATTCAACATTTTTAGATTCTACCAATAATTGAAATTATTCAGTGTTTGTCTTTATGCCCATTGTTTACTTCATTTAGCATAATGTTCCAGTTTCAACTTTTTTTTTTTTTTTTTTCGGTACTGGGGATTGAACTCAGAGGCATTCTACCTCTGAGTTACACCCCCAGCACCCCCAGCACTATTTTTTATTCTTTATTTTGAAACAGGGTCTCACTAAGTGGTGGAATGCCTCACTAGGTAGCTGTGGCTGGCCGCGAACTGGGATCCTCAGGTCTCAGCCTCCCAAATGCTGGGATTACAGATGTACGTCACCAGGCCCGGCTTCAGCTTTTTTTTTTTTCCTTTGCAAATGGTAAGATTTCCTTCACTTACATGGCTTGATAATATCCCATTGTGAGCATATGCATGTATATGCACATGTATGTATATATACATTTTAATTATTCCTGTTTCTGTCAATGAACAATTGTTTCCATGATCCACGGGCTCCACTGGAGTTTCTCCTCCATTATGTGATTCCCTCCGGTATTCTGATTAGTCCCTAGCTTCTGCATTCCATTTGCCTGATAATTAGTGCTATAAACGATTTTTTTTTTCATATACCTGTTGGTTGTTTGTATGTCTTCTTTTGAAGATGGGTTCTTTACATTTTTTTGTTATTGGTTACTTTGAGTTTCTATATATTTTGTATATTAACCACTTACTAGATATATGGTTTACAAATATTTTCTCCTACTCTGTATGTTTGCCTTATATTATGTTGTTTTCCTTGTTTCACAGGATATTTTCTTTGAGGTAGTCCCACTTGTTTAGTTTTCCTTCTGTTGGGATGGATTTATCTGAGTAGTAACCTGGGCCCATGGGTTGTGGAGAAGGTGGGTCCCTGTGGGTGTGGCCTTGGGTGTTATGTTTGTGTCTTTGCAGCCCCTTGCTTGCTTGCTTTCTTGCTTCTGGCTCCCATGATGTGAGGATAAGAGATCTTGCTCTTTTTGTATCTCTTGCTTCCAGACTACAAGGTGTTCTGCTTCCTGCTCCAGCGAGGATATACTGCCTTACCACAGGCCTAAAAGCAATAGGACCAACCACCTCTGGACTGCAATCTCCAAAACTATGTGCCAAAACACCCTTTTACTCTACTAGTTGGTCATCTCATGTATTTGCTACAGTAACAGAAAGCTGACTAACATGGTAACCAACAAAAAAAACGACAGAAGAATCAAATAAAAAATAATTATAATGGAAGGAAATAGCATTGCAACTGATACCAAAGAAATACAAAAGATCGAAGGAATCTATGATCACTTTTAAACCAACAAATTGGACAACTTGAAGCAAATCAACAAATTACTAGAAATGTATAACCTACCAAAATTATACATGAAGGAATAAAAAATATGAACAGGCCAATAATGAAAAAAATATTGAATCAGTAATCAAAAACCTCCTTCAATGAAGAAAAGCCCAGGAACAGATGACTTCACAGGTGAGTTCAACCAAGCATTTAAAGAAAAATTAATTCAAATTTTCCTCACACTCTTCCAAAACTTACAGAATAGGGAGTTCACCCAAACTAATTTTAAAAGGCCAACATTTCCCTCATTGCAAAACTAATAAAAAATGCTACAAGAGAATAAAATCACAGACTGATATTCCTAATGAATGAAGATGCAAAAATGTCCAACAAAACATTAGAAAATCAAATCCAATAAGCCTATTAGGAGGATCATATGTCATGCTCAAGTGGGATTTATCCCGGGGATACAAGGATGGTTCAACAAGCAAATTAATACACGTGATATGCCACATTAATAGAATGAAGGATAAAATTTATATGATTACCTTCAATAGATAAGGAAAAAATACTTGAAGAAATTAAACATTATCTCATGATACAAACTCTCAACGAATTAGACGTAGAAGGAGCAGTAGAAACATTGCTCTCTAGTGCCTCCCCCCCTACCGCACCACATTCTAAATCAATTAATTTCTATTCAAAGATACCATCCTCTCTCTTCCATCGTCTTGAAAATGAGCAAAAATTAACCAAAAAATATGAAAAACAACCAAATCAGTGGTGATTGTGCAAATATACAGGTATATAATATACATTTAATAGATACTGAAATAAGAATTTAAGAATAAGATTATTCCAGATGGGTTGTAGAAGCAAACAAATTAGAGGTATTGGGCAAATATACTAGGATAAACTGGTACATAAAGCAACACAGTATACTGAAACACAGGAGTTGCAGCCGAAGTTTGGATTATGGAACAGTACAACTGGGGAAAGGGGAAAATAGTGCCCAAAGAACATTGCATGCTGTGTGCTTAAGTTAGAACTTTGCCCTGAAAGCTATAGGAAGGTGCTTTTAGATGTTAAGTAAGATGACATCATTACATATGGTTCGTGTGTGTGTGTGTGTGTGTGTGTGTGTGTGTGTGCATGTGTGTAGCAAGAGAATGGAGAGTAGATTATAGAGTGCTGCAAAAAGACAAAGACTTGCTACAATTACTTTCAGTTTATAGTGATTTGAACCATGTAAATTTAAGGGAATTTAAAAATGGAGTGTCTTTGTGTCATATTTAAAGAGTAGCATTACTAAGAATGTATTAAATGTCAGGGGAAAGGAGGAAAATCTAGAAATAATTTGAATTCTCACCTAAACACCTGGATCACATTATTGTTAACTAGGATAAAGAATATATGTATCAGAGACTGGTGCTTTTTTTTTGGCAAAGATTATTTGTTCAGTTTTGCTAATGTCAGATACGTGTTTCACTTAGAGGACAATACCTTATATATGGTAGATGCCCAAAATAATTATTTAGAGATGTATTCATCGTGTCTAGACTGAAAATATAAATTTAATAGGTACTGAAATAAGGATTTAAGAATAAGATTCTTCCTGATCAGTTGTAAAAATAACAAAGAAAAGAAATTAAAATTCACAAAGAAATGATAACTTTTAAGTTAATGAACAAGATTAAGTCTAGGTCTAGAAGGTAAAAATAGATTTCTGGAAGCCTTCAAGGTCACACAGAGAGAGAATGGCAGAGCCAAGGAGAATAGCCATGTATCTGGTACAGTCTACATTGTCTTCCTTCACAGCAAATGACCTTTTTCTTTTAT
This sequence comes from Graphiurus murinus, assembly GCA_004027655.1. Taxonomy (NCBI): domain Eukaryota; kingdom Metazoa; phylum Chordata; class Mammalia; order Rodentia; family Gliridae; genus Graphiurus; species Graphiurus murinus. The sequence continues at coordinate 52,973 of PVLC010002778.1, forward strand.
CAGAATTTTAATATATTTTTCTTAGAATCATAATTTGTTCACTAGTTCACTCATTCATGTGAATTTATCCAAAGAACTTTTATCCTATATTGCTGATGCTTTCCAAGTTTTGGGAGTTGTACGAATGATAAAAATCCAAGAGCTTTTATGAGCAAATGTTCCCTGACAAACCACTGGATCTGATGAAGGATGTAAAATGAATATAAAACTTAACATCATCAGTTCCTTTTTTACCCGTCATCAAGGAAGAGTGGAGAAAGCTGGGTCCATCTATTCTCAGGATTCCCGTCTCCCAATAGAGAATAATACAAAACAAAGGGGGTCTTCTTAGGTCAAAAATATTTTACTACCACTACCTATACTGAAAATGTATATTTTTTTATTTCCTTCCACTGTATAAAAAAGCTAGAATAGGAACATCTGAATATTCTGTTGCTTAGCTATATGCACCCCACATTTATTGTCAGTACATTCATTCATATATTTCATTTGTCCAATAACCTTTTTTTTCATTTGATACATTGGTTCCCTTTTGTATATCAACAGTTAATCCAGTTTCTTTGGAATCACTGTGAGGAATTGAGGAAGGAAGAGAAAATCCTTGGAGAAAGATATCTTTTATGTTATTGTTACAGCATGAGGAAGAAATCACACTAAATAAAGAGGCCTCCTTGGCAGATAAAAATCCACGCAGAAAGAAGGTTCTTATGTCAATAATTGGGGAACTAGAGCGAGGGCAAAGCAAGAAACCAAGCCAGAACAAAAATAGGACTGTGAAAATGTGCAACAAAATCTTTAAGGGCCATTTAAGCCTGGAGGGACATATAACTTTTCATCTTACTACCTTCTCTCTAACATCTGGGGGTGGAGGTGCTACTTGGGCCACAGAAACTTAAGGCAGGCCAGTTAGGACACCAACTACAAGAAAGGGTTTTTGTTAGTTATCCCAAAGAACAAATTCCTTTGGATTATTTTCATAAGTAACAATGACATTCTAATCAGTTTTTATTAAGTGATGACTTTTAGTCTGAGTTCCTTGGAGGCTACTATCCAGAACCAGGTGATCTGTGTTATCTCCATTGGAAGACTCAGTAAACACAGATTGCTTAGACTTGTCTTTTGGCAGAGGCTAATCAAACAAGTGAATGATAAAATAATAGAAAAGGATCATAGGCCTCCAGAATCAGAAAGAATATGCCATTCTTTGACAGTGTATTTTATATAAATTAATTCTCTTTTGATTCTAAAGAATAGTCTCAATTATGTAGAGCAATGGAAATCGATTTCTGAAGGACCCGGTTGAAATGGCTCCCAGTGATTTACCTGCCTTAGAGATTCAGCTCCAACAACTGACTTGGTGTCTTTTACTCCAATCTGTAGATTCCCTCAGGCTCTTTCACAGTTTTGCTTTTGCATTCCCAGTTTATGCTTAGTTGGTAAATCATTGGGGTGTTAAACATAACATTGATAATGCTTTTGTTGTGGGATACCCAGTCCCACACGTGGGTCCTTGGCATCCGTGATAAAAAGAATTTTAACACGTGCCATTTAGGAACAAAAAGTAGGAATTTATTTAGGAAAATAAGGGAAAGGGGAGAAAAACAGGTGAGCAGGCATCTTCCTGTCCTGATGCGCTTCCCAGGTCCCAAGAGAGCGAGGCGTGGTTTACTCCTTTCCTTTATAGGCTTTGAAGAGGGCTGGGCCCAGAAGAGGTCTGGACCTCCTCCTTCTTCAGGTATTGGTGGGCGCAAATTGACTAGGTGGTCCAAATTGAGTCCTTCCTCTTTCTCAGGTTTCAAGATAGGTCTGCCCTTGGCTGTAAATTTCCAGTGTCCTTTGTCCTGGCTTTTAGGTGGGGGGCAGAGCCTAAGGAACTTCCAAAGGTGGAATGGAGCCTGCCACGCTTTAGTTCCAGGTGTTTACATTAAAGTGATATCTGTATTTCTTTCCCATTTGTCTCCTTTCTGCCTAATTATTTCTCCTATCCTACATCACTTTGTTGACAAAGCCTGGTGATGCTAATGGCTGGTAAATTTACCTAATCTTCCTGTTTTCTCACCTTTGGAGCAAGCCTGACTTTGCATGGGCTTCAGGTCTCACTTTTATATTCTTGCCATTATTTTTTTCTATCTTTATGTATTTTGTCTCTTCTTATGAGTCTGTTCCTTGCTCCCAAGTTTTCTTTTTCTTTTGTCCTCATTATAGAGAGTTGTTGGTTCTCATAGTGGACAGTTAGTGCAGCCAGCTGTGGGTCTGCTACTTTATAATCAGACTGCTTTAACTCCAACTAATAATTAGAAGAAGACCATTATTTTGTAATTTAAAAACTGGTATAAACATAATCTCAATGGACCTAAAAATGCTACAAGGAAGACATTATTATGACCTTTATATAAATAAGGGATATGTGAATATATGACTCAGATAAGTAACATAGCACATTTGATGAAGACATACCCATTAAAGGTTGGCGTGGACATTGGGTCAAGTTCTTAATCTTCTATGTGGCTAGTTGTGGTACTTAAAATAACTCTTTTTTTTTTCTCTCTGAGGCTCATTTCCTCATACAATTATATGGATGACTTCCAGGCATTCTGTAGGATGGGCATAAACATGCATGTGTCAAAGACCAGATTTTAATGGATTTGGAAAGTGACTTCACCCCCCCATACACACACACAGAAGGTTTGCCCACATACCAGAACCAATAATTGTGACCTTATTTAGAAAAAAAGTAGACTTTTTGGGTGGACACTGAATCCAATGACAAACATTCTCGTAAGAGCAAAGCAGAGGAGAAACGAGTGCAGAGATGGATTGACACTGCTACAAGGTAAGCCTGGGGCCCCAGGAGCTGGGAGAGCACAGATGGGTTCTCCCTGAGAGATGCCAGAGGACTCAAAGCTCTACGGATACCATGATTTTAGGCTCCTGGTCTCCAGAAATGCATATATAAACTCACATAAGGGAGAAAGAGGAAAAGAAAGAAAAAGAGAAAGAGAGAGGTGGGTTGGGAATGGAAGACTAGAGCTTAGTTCTGAGGCAACATAATATTATGAGATTTCAGGAACTTAAAAACAATCCAAGCCGGGCGTGGTGGCGCACGCTTGTAATCCCAGCATTCGGGAGACTGAGACAGGAGGATCCGGGTTTGTGGCCAGCCTCAGCTACCTAGTGAGGCACTCCGCAACTTAGTGAGACTCGGTTTCAAAATAAAGAATAAAAAATAGGGCTGAGGGTATAGCTCGGAGGTAGAATCCCCCTGAGTTCAATCCCCAGTACCGCAAAAAAAAAAAAAAAAAATCCAGAAAGGGAGACTGAAAATAAGTAATCAAAAGAAAATAGAAGAATCAGACATGAAGCGAACCCTTGAAAACACACAATGAAGAAAGAACTTCAAAGAGGAAAGACTTAGAGATTGTGTGGAATGCTGCTGTGAGATCAGGTGAACTGATGGGTAGGAACTTGTCCCTGGCTTTGTTAAGTACTGGCAATTGATTACCTGAGCAGCAAGGTTTTCAATATAAACATCCAGTTTGCTTGTGGTTATTCTCAAGAGAGATTCTGAAGAGAGGTTATGGCATTTCAAAGGCAGAAAATATATGTAGAAGTTAGCTGATAAAAATAGAAGCAAAGGTAATGTAAAAATATCCATGTCCTGTTTCACACTATTACTTCTCTGCTCCAACTTCTATTTTTACAGTAATCAAGATCAAAGAAAGATTATAGCCTACTAGCAAATATCACGTAGAGGTAAAAATGCATGAAACAAAAAAAAAAAAAAGGAGGCAACTGACTATTTGGCAATGTGAACCTTAAATAGATGTGATACTGTGTTCAAACTTGCAGCTTTATAGATTTATGGGACTGGGAACAGCCCTGCATAGTAAGAAACACAGGTATACTTGAAAGTGCACAGGTCAAAAACAATAAAAAAACAAACAAAGAAAAAACAAAACAGAAGTCCCCTTAGTGTATCATCTTAATTGGTTCGTTCTTCCTCCCTGAAAAGATGACCACTCTTCTGATTAATGGTATTTGTTTATTAGCATTTGTTTTCAGTTTTACTTACCATGAATATTTGAATTAGGTATTTTAATTTGGCAAGTAAATATTTAGTATAATTCTTCTATTAAGAGTAAATATATATGAGGGTGGGGCATGGCCTCTAATGCCTGCAATTCCAGCCAGAATTTGGGAGGCTGAAACAGGAGGATCACAGGTTTGAGGACAGTCTCAGTAATATAGACTCTCAGTAGCCTAGTGAGAACCTGCTTCAAAACAAAAAGTAAGTTAAAAAAAGGTCTGTGTGTAGCTCAGAGGTAGAATGTCCATGAATTCAAACCCTAGTTACCCACCCCCCAAACACACATACATACACACACACAAGCAGAAGAGAAAATACAGATTCATATCTTATTTTCTGAGATATTGATAAATTCACTTATAACTGCCCATAACTTCTTTAACTATTTTTAGGATTTCTAGTAAATTGTCATGGTGCCTGAAAAATAAGACTACTTTCTCCCTCTTCTTACATGATTACAATGATTCATACCTCCAGTATAATACTCTTCATTGTCTCATGTAGAACAACTTGAAAATCTCTTGTTTCATATGTTGTGTCCCTTTTTTTTGTGTTTCATGTGAGAAGAGAATTCTGGCCCCTGTCAGTCCAATTTGGACAGAAGCATTTGTTTCCCAAACTAACAGTTTAAAATTATTTATCTCATATTTCTGTGCTTGCAAAGAACAGTATATTTACTCTTCCATAATTAAGAATATATTTACTCTCGCATTTATATATATATATGTATATATATATATATAAATAAATAATTAGAGCTATCTGCTCCTATTAACTTAAGATTTTTTATTTGATTTTTATTTAGCGTTTTTTCCCTGCATCTATTATTTTTTCAGTCTATTAATATGGTGAATCATTAATTAAATCTCAACTTATTAAAATAGTCTTTTGCTACTGGAATAAAACCAATTAATCAAGATCTATTAATATTCTAATATATTCTTATATCTTTATAGCTGGTGTTTTATTACAGACTTTATTTTAATGTGTATAGATGATATTAGTGTGATTTTTTTTCTTCTACTATCCTTGCCTAGTGAGGATTTAACGTTTTGCTGATGATTAAAATAAATTTAACAGTATTTCATTTTTCTCCAGAATTTGTTAAGACTGACAAAATTGAAATATTCTTTATTGTAACTGTGAACTTCATTATGAGGTTATTCAAATTTGTTTTAAAAATAATTCTTATGTCAGTTTTGATAAAATGTATTATTTAAGAATTAATTCATTGCCTAAATTTCCAAGGCATGTTTGCATACACAAACTCATAATTCTTCTTACTAGACTTTTAATATGTGTGGATTATATAATAAAGTCCCTGATTTTGAATGATCTGATGCTGCCGCTCATGGAAATGGGTTTTGTGACTCTTGTATGCATGATTAGTTTAAAAGAGTTTCATTATTTTATAAGTTTCTTGTAAGAGATAATTTGATGGCATATTTATATCTGTTCAATGCTTATTTTGTTTGTCTAATTTCTGCTCTTCTTTCTCATCATCATTTTGATCCTACATTCTCAATTTTAATATTTTTTTCTGATTTGTTAGATGCTTAGCTCACTAACATTTAGCTTTCTTTCTATATTTACTACTTTTTATACCTTTTTGTGCATTATGGTTTCATATAATAATGGACTTCAAAGTGCTAATGACATACATACACACAGCAGTTGGTGAGCTTTCCCTTGACTCTCTCACCACTCCCTCCTTCCTTCCATACAGGAGATTCAGATTCACATTATTATTCTCACATATGCACAAAATGTGCATAGAAGTGTTTCCTTCATTAATTCTCCCTCTCCCATCCCTTTCCCTCCACAAGACCACATTCCTCACGCTATAGGATTTTCACTCCACTACTTAAAGTCCCTCTTGTGTCTTGATTAATCCCTAGCTTCCACATGCGGGGAAAAACATATTACCCTTCACTTTCTGTGACTGTCTCATATCACTTAACATAATATTCTCTAGGTCCATCTATTTTTCTGTAAATGACTTAATTTTGTTCTTCTTTATTGCTGAGTAGAATTCCACTGTGTGTATATCCCATAGTTTTGTAATCTATTTATCTATCGATGAACACCTAGGTTGGTTCCATAGTTTAGCCTTTGTGAATTGTGTTGCTATAAACATAAATATGCATCTATTACCATAATATTCTGATCAGTTTTAGTGCCTTGGAAAGATACCCAGGAGTGGTACATCCAGAATTCATGGTGGATCCATTTCCAGTTTTCTGAGGAGTCTCCACACTGATCTCCACAGCAGCTGTACTAATTTGCAATCCCACCCAAGGTATAGAAGAGTTCCCATCACCCCCATCTGCATCAGCACTTATCATTGTTTAACTTGATCATGTGTTGGATCCCATTCCCAGTTTTTTAAGGAAACTCAACACTAATTTCCATAGTGGCTGATCAATGTGGAAATTCCTCAGAAAACTGGGATTGCATTCAGTGTATGATCTAGCTACACCACTCCTGGTTATCTTTCCAAAGGGATTGAAACCAGGTAAGTGACATAAGGGGGTATGTAGAAGGCTCTCAATATTATTGTATTTGGGTCTATTTGAGATCTGATGTCCCAGAGAGTTTATTTTAAAAAGGAGGTGCACCCACATTTGGGGCATACATGTTTACTGTCATTATATCCTCTTGTTGGATTATTTATTTTATTAATAAGAAGTGAGCTGCTTTGTCTTTTCTGATGTGTTTTAGCTTAAAGTTTGTTTTGGTTGATATGAGTGTCGCTACCCCTGCTTGTTTTCTGTCTCCATTTGCATAGTATGTCTTTTTCCATCCTTCCACCTTTCACATGTGGATGTATTTGGCTCTAAGGTGAGTTTCTTGCAAGCAGCATATAGTTAGATTATGTGTTTAATCCACATTGCCACTCTATGTCTTTGACATTCAGTGTTATTACTGACATATGCTTTTTGTTTCCTGTCATTTTGAGTTCTATTTTCAATTTGATGTAGGGTTATTTCTCCTTTGTTCAGTTGCCCATCTGGTGGAGTTTGCCTCTTCAATGGTTCTGGAATTTGCTTGCTTTTTCTTCTTTGTGCTTTTTCTTTTAGTGTTTTTTCTAGTGCTGGCTTAGTAGTCATGAATTCTTTAACTTCCTGCTTGTCATGGAACATTTTTATTTTTCCAACAATTTTGAATGGTATCTTTGTTGGATATAGCAGTCTTGGTTGGAATTTCCTTCCAGGATCTGGAGTACATGATACCGGTCTTTTCTGGCATTCATGACTTGGATTGAGACGTCTGGACTGACTTTTATTGTTTATTCCCTGAATGTCATTCATTATTTTGTTCTCCTTGTTTTTAAGATTCTTTCCTCTGCCTCTATGTTAGTCATTTTGGTTATTATGTGGCATGGGGAGGTCCTTCTTTGGTCTTTTCTTAATGTTTTAAATGTCTTTGAATGTTTTGAATAGTTCTAAGTCTTTTTCTATGTTTTGAAAATTCTCTAAAATTATTTCTCTGAAGAGGTTTCTGAAACCTTTGGTTTGCTCTTCTTGACCTTCCTTAACGTCTTTTATCTGCAAGATAGGACATTTCACCTGAGTGGCAGCTTTGGTGTTTGTAGGAACTGTCTTCTGAGCACGATACTCTGTTTTCTATGTGGTCTAGCCTGCCAGAGGTAGTTTCTAGTTGCTCTTTAATTCATTTATTGACTCCTTCATTTTGCTCAAAGCCTCTTTTTGGTTCTTTCTTAGAGCGTCAATTTCCCCTTCATTTCTTATACATTTTCTTTGAAAATCAAAATTTGGAATTCTCCTTCATTTCCTGCAGAACAGCATTGGTGATCTACCTTGCTGTTGAGTTGTAGGAGTTCACTTTTCCCTCCCTCTTTCTCATTCTCATATTTTCAGAGTTCTCAGGTTTGCATTTCTGTTGTCTTGACATCTTCTTCCTCTTTTTGTGTGGATTCTGTTGTCTATTGGTTATCCCTTTATAATAAGGTCTATGCTGGAGGTATATATTTGCCTCTACCAATCAGACTCATATAACTCAACTTTTGAATTTTACCCCCAGAGCCTCTTGAACTGGATATAGTTCTTAGTGTAGGCAAAGAGAAGTCACTAATTGGCTGCAGGCAAACATGTTCTCTAGTCCCAAACTCTGCAGGGCCAGAAACTATGAGTCATTGCTTGCAGCCTGCTTGTTGGGGCTTAGTGCCCCACGGACACTACCACTGTTCTGCTTCTTGTGAGTCCATGATACTGCAGAACACTGACCTCCAGTATCTGTGGCCAGTGGGCTTAGGCTCAGCAAATTCAGCAATTGCTATGTTCTGAGCTTGTGGCCCAGCTCACTGAACTTTGATGGTTCCTGGAACACCACCCCTGATCTGCTTGTTATAATCACATGACATATTATCAGATGCTAGCATGTATACATGTCAGGCACAAACTTTGCTGGTGGAGAGAGTGTTGAGTTCTCAACCTATAACTGCAATCAAGTGAAGCCCTGCCAGGACCCTGGCCTCCCAGCCTCCAGGCACAGCTCGCTGCCAATCTCCACCCAAGTTCCAAGCTCTGGCAGGGAGAAATTATATAGGTCTAAGCCTAGGGCTTGTGTGGCTCCATTTTTTATCCCTAGGACACCATTGCTGCACTGAGTGGCCATTTTGGTGTTTGTAGCATCTAAACATGACCAGATGCAAGCCAGCAACTCTGTAGGCTGAGTTGTTTCCTCCCACCAACACCATGCCTGGATGTCCTGTGGTGACCCCTGGAGACTCTACAAGGGCTTGTCAAACTGCAGACTGAGAACTTCAGATTCCTCCAGCCCAATTGTCTCTAGGGACTGTCTACTAATTCATGTTTCTGCTGTGTCTGACAGTAGCCCCACCCCCGCCTCTGCTGGAGTGATTCACAAAGTCTCAGACCCTGAGAACTAATTACCTGCCATGCAAGTCCCTGTGGCTGCACAGGAGTGGTGTTCCACTGGGATGGCTGGATAACTTATGGTCTTAATGAATACCACTTTGGATACCTGCACGAAGAGATGGGTTCAGCTGTAGCCACAGGATCTGGCTGTGTCATCTGGATAGCGGGGTCTTTGTTGAGATTGGAGAGAAATGCCTACTGCTTGTGGTGATGGTCTGTGGCTTCACTATAATCTGCTACTTCATTGCTTTTCGTCTCTGAGAGCCATGTTGTCATCAGCCTCCAGCCTCAGTGTGGCCTGGCCAAGATGGCACCACCGCCACCAGGTGAGATACATGGAGCTCTTTACAGTCCTCTGCTCTCTCTTCTGGTTCTGATTCCATCACATTTCAATCTTTTTTTTTTTTTCTTCCCTTGTCAAGAAGCAGTCTTCCCCGTGGTTGAGTTCCCAGTCTCGGAGTGACTAACACTCTTTTTCCCTCTATGTTGCCATCTTCCTTCCCTCTACCCTCTGCTTTAATCCTCATCTTGTCTTTATTATACCATTGAGTATAGTAAGTATAATTCATTTTAATTGTGTGTGGCAACTTCAGTTTCTCTAGTCCCTATGGATGTATTCCTATTTAATTTTGATTCTGTGAGGTTTTATTTTCTTATATTTATGTATGCATTTGTTTATTTTTGCTGCTTTGCTTTTCTCCCTTATGCTTAATTGGTTTTATCTGTATAAATATATTGATACTATTTTTTTATGATATTAACTTGACACTCCTGAAATGTTTATGTTCCTTTAGAATGGAATCTGTTTGTGTCAGTCACACAGAGTGCTTCAAAATCAAGATCCATGACAGAGGACCCTTCCCCAGTTACTTCTGACTTCTTATTTATCACTCTTTCACCTATTCAAATATTTTAATTATAATAATTTGTTGGAAGGTTTAATATTTTATATTTGAGCTTCTTAGTTAGTATGTTGTTTTACCTCTAGGTCTGCCAGAGAGGTGATTATAGCTACATGCTTTATGTGGTTAATTAACCTTAAATAAAATTACAAATTTGGTTTCTTCCTAAAATTTTATTTTTGTTTTTATTAATATGTGATAAATATGTGTATTAATGATACAGTGTGATGTTCCAACATATGCATACAATATGAACTGAACAAGCCAGAGTAATTAGCATTTTCATCTACTTATCATTTATTTGTGTTTAGAGTACTGCAGACTTTTTCTTTTATACCTTCATGAAATATTTTTCATTAATCATTAAACCCTTAATTCTATCTTGAAGCCCTTTCACATTTTGTTTTTTTTGTTTGTTTGTTTATTTTTTTTGCGGTACTGGGGATTGAACTCAGGGGCATTCTACCTCCGAGCTACACCCCCAGCCCTGTTTTTTTATTCTTTATTTTGAAACCGAGTCTCACTAAGTTGCAGAGTGCCTCACTAGGTAGCTGAGGCTGGCTGCGAACCCGGATCCTCTGGTCTCAGCTTCCCGAATGCTGGGATTACAAGCATGCGCCACCACGCCCGGCTTCCTTTCACATTTCGTAACTGTGTGTGTGTGTGTGTGTGTGTGTGTGTGTGTGTGTGTGTGTGTATGTGTGTGTGTGTGTTTTCCTGGGAACTGAGCTCAGGGGCATTCTACCTGTGAGATACATCCCCAGCCCCATTTTATATTTTAATTTGAAACAGAATCTCTCTAAGTTGTTGCAGGCCTTCTCTAATTAGATGAATATTGACAAAATGTTCTCAATGTGCTGAAGCTAAGATGCCTGATGTATAAATCCATTGTTTCCTCTTTAAAAATATTCATACCTATTATTGGACACCATATAGTGGGAATAACATATAATAGTAAATATTTATTTTGAAACACAGCTCATACCACTAAATAAAATATCTCAAATATTTCACTTAGCTCTTTCTTAACTTGTCAAATACAAACAATAATATCTGCTTTGCCCATTTGCAGAGACGGTGAGGGTGATTATTGGTATGAAATATAGAGTTTTGTTCTAAGCAGGAGAAACTGTGTTTTTATAATAAGCTGGTGCAGTGGCGATATTATCCATACTCAAATCTCACACTTATACCCTGTCACTCCTGTGACTGAAAGTAAGATACAAATCTCCAAACTTCAGTTTTAAATATACACAGAGCTATGTCAACCTCGAATCATTGCTGTCAACAATTTAAATAAGGTGATGCATTTGAAGTTTTGGGTACATGTTAGGTTATCAATAAATATTAACTATCATTTAAAATATATTACTTGATAATTGTAACTACCATCTTTAATCCTGCCCTCAAGTAGCTTGGAGTCTACAGGGACAGTCTTAGTTAAACATCAAACCAACCTGTGTGGTTGCAGAACATGAGCACTCTAGTGGAGGGAGAAGTTCAATGCTCAAGAATACTCTAAGCTCAGCCAGCTGTACCTCTTCCTGGGTGCTCAATTAAACACTCAGGCTGTGCACATTTGGATCTGCATTGTCTGCTCAACGGCACAGAGTGATTTATGGAGCCATGCTCTGCTGCTCCTACAAACTTCATTTGAATGAGAAAAAGACAATTTAATTCGACAGTGCTTAATGTTCAGAGAATTGCATTCCTAAGCATTTAGCTTGGTGTGTTTTCACCTGGAGAGAAGTTTGTCACTTTAGAAATATATGTTGTAGTCACATGACAACCTACAGAATGGAGGGCTGGTGAAAATAATTTCTGGCCTTGGATTACTTTGTGTTTGGGTAGGAAGATGAAGTTGTTGATAGCATTTAATATGCGTGTCTGAATAAGCACCTCCTACACAAACTATCTTCATTCAGCACACACCCACAGCCTAAGTAAGCGTTGCAGGGTGTGAAAGCAAAAATCCATGTGGCAAAGCATGCAGGTACTCAGTGGTCACCTCCATATTGCTCTGCAGGGTGCCAAAGGGGCACTTCTGCCCCATGTGATATCCTCATGGCTCCTGAGAGTACCAGAAGCATCTCATTATTACTTCACTCCAACCTACCTGGGTCCAACTTCACCTCTTCAGTCCATTCTCCATGCTGCCTGGACTATATTGTTTATTAACTTAAAATTCTTAAATGACTCCACACTGCCCTCAGTGTCCTTAGCATCATAAACAATTTCTTCCATTATCTGTGCTCTCCTCTTCTGTTAATCTCATAGGATTTTCCATTTTTATATGTGTCCTGATTATATGGAAGTGCATCTCACAGAGAGGATGCTGCAGCAATGTCTCTGCTAGCTTCATCCTGTGAGAGTCATTTCCTTCCTCCATCTCACCTGACTTCCTCTATTCAAACAGGTGCTGACTCCTGTGTGTAAACGCCTCCTGATTTCAACTTCAAAGTTCCTCCAGGTTCCCCAACCTGAAATATGGAAGTATTCTGTTTCCTTATGCAACTCTACAACTAAATTAGTTGATTAGTCATAGATACCATTGGATACTTAAATTACAGAAGTTTATTCCTGAGAAAGCAAATAAATAAACAAACAAAAAGAAAACTTCACACGTATACATATTCAATGCAGCTTCAGAGTCCTTTTTGCTTATCTCAGAGCCTCCCAATGGATGTATTTTGGGAAATGCCTCATCTGCGTTAGGAGCTTCTTTGGTCCAGGCATGATGATTTGCAATTCTTAGGCATGACACAGTACTGTATCTCCAACAACCCACTGATAATCTTGTGCTGCAGTAAATCACGTTGGCTAAAATAAGCAATAATGACCAGGTACCCCAAATAAGCCATCATGGGATGCCAATGAATCTGAAGACAGCATTCTGAGATACCCAATACTATAGTAAACTCTGCTGAGACACTGCTCATCACCAAAGTTGCAGGTGAGGCTGAATGTAGAACTCTCTGCAGTAGAGTGGAGGGGATAATGGAGACTCTAATTAGTTCTTGTTCACTTCTAATTTTATAGGTTCACCCTAAGCCATGCCATGAATCATTATGGTTCAATTACTCTCTGTATTCCAATGTTACTCGCATTTCTGTTTTTACCCCTCACTGCTCCTCTAAGCTTCGGATCCCCTGCCACTTCCTTCATTTGAAAGGCACCTCAAATTGGTATGCACAAAATCAAGCATGTGATCTTTGCTACTAAGTCTAATTTTCCAAAGTTTCTGCTACATAGGTAGTTGGCTACATAAAATAGAAATCAATTCATTTTTGATATGACCTTTGGCTATACTCCTAATATTTAATATTTAATCTAGTAAATGTATAAGTCAATATCTCTGGGTGTATGTAAACCCTAAACACTTCTTATCATCATTAATTAGTTACCAGCTAATCAGTTGTGTTCACTGGTCCATTATGAAGGCTTAATTGAATGCCTGGAATCCAGGACAGAGACAAACAGAGACAGAGAAAGAGATGGCAAAGGGACACAGAGGGAATAAATCAAGGAAACAAAAAGGTTTTAGGTGTCCTTCCTTGCCCCCTTTGTCCTTATAGTTGCTGGGATCCTGATCTTTCTGGAAGGGTTGAAAAGTCATTTTGATCTAACAACTGGAAGCTATGAATTCAGGATAATAAATCAGTTACACTGAAGTATCTGTGTCCCTAGTAAACCAGTTATATGGAATAATCTGGGTCTTTAATAATTATAGAACTAGCATATTGGTTCTTGAGAGCTTATATGTACCATAATAAAGGATAAGCCTCTACCCCACTGGATTCATGCTTATTATGAATGTTATTCATAACATTGCTTAACACCAAGGGCAATACTACAGAATATAGAAAACCTATATGTCTATTATGAAGCCTTCTGCATATTTCAATTTGCTTTGCTTTAATGAATATTAATAATGCCCTGAGATACGTAATCTAGGTTCTTTGAAATACATTACATTTGCTCTGAAGCCTTTCTGGATTTTCATGAAGATTTGATCCATATATTTCTCTGCTCTTACAGCCCATAATACATGTACCTAGGATTCTCATGTCTTTACTCAACCCTTCTTTATATTGGGAAGTACTTCACTGCATCCTTTTTTGGTTAACTCTTCTGTCAGAAGGAGAGGATAGCATGATCAATAATATTGAACAAATAAACTTATGACAAATAACAAGTGAATATTAAATTCTGATTCTAACTATAAACACAGTAATTCTTCCATAAATGGTGATCTCCATTCCTCTTGGATACAATATTAAGAAAAGACTCCATGGTGGGTATTAAAAGTGACACATGTTCCTTGAACATAGGAAAAGCTTAGCATAAAGAATTTAAGGAAAAAGACGGAAGTTTGTTGTAATTTTATCACTCACATTGAAAAAAATAAACTTGATAAACCAAGGAGCAATATGGAAAATGAAGAAAACTTTGCTAGTAAGATTCAAACTTTCTGCCAAATTGCCAATCCCAACCTTGATATGACATAGAGAGTATACTATCTCTGTACCTTGGTTGATGACCTGAACCCATCCCTCTTCATACTGCCGGTTCATTTAGTAGCCACTGATCTTGAGTACCTGGTATTGCTATTTATTTATGCATAACAATTCTAATGGTGCAAACAATTTCCAGGTAATTAATATGTATCAGAGAAATAAACACTTTCTTGGTCTTCCAATAAACATGGAAGGCATCTATTGATCCAATGCAACAATATAAGCAACAATCATTATGCTCTAAATCTCAAAAACTCAATGCAACTTAAGTTTATTTAAATTTTAATTGCATTATAAATATAAAGTTTCTTGAATTATTTCTGAACAAATGCTTTGGCAAAAATAAATAGGAAATGTTAAGTATTAAAGACTTAGCTCCCTCAACTACACAAAACAAACATCAAAATCCTTAAATAGGTCTAGGTTCCTAAATTTTAAATAAAATTACCTAGATTAGAGTCAAAGTTTTAATAGGAGAAAATATCTAAGATCTTGAATATTTTAACACAAATGATAAATCTTGAGGATCTTGATAAGTTAAGTCTGTAATCATCACAAATATATATATGCATTATAATATAATGTATTATGTAATCGATATTACATGGTACCCTATTAACATGTATAATTTTTATGTTTTCTGTATCAGTTAAAAATGAATCTAACAAGAATTAAATTTATTAAAACTCTATGACGTCTTCTTATTTGGGGCAAGTTATTTGAGTTTCCAGGGTCTCAGATATTTTAATAGTTAATGGCAGATATCTCATGAGTTAACTATCAGGTATCTGTGAACTGTATTTTAAATTCTTTGAAAACATTCTGCATTTTATTTGACTTTCCACTCAATACCAAATTAAGTGTTAACCATCGGCTTTCCATTCACGTTGAATGAGTGAATTTGCATTATATAGATTAACTTGTATGACTAAAATCCATACAGATTACTGATGGAGCAAGAGAGATAAACACTTAAGAAAGGAAGAAAAAGCAATTCATCATAGATATTCCCAACCATGAAGTCCCCAAGGCCCCCCAGCACTTATTGGCTATACTTCCACTTTCAGCAGTAATACTTTATCAATCATAGAAACCCCATGATTCCATTTTCCAGCATAATAGTGGCTCTCAATGGTGGCCATGGGGATTGCTACCAGCTGTTACTACTTCAACAATCATTTTCTAAAATTGTGTTTCCTGTTAGAAGTCTGCTCTCCCTTTATCTAACACATATTTTATGCAACATACTGTGACCCTATCTTAGGCAACATTTAAATTCTCAGCTGTAAGATTTGCTTGCAAATTTCCATTGAAAAGAAAGTAAAAGTAACTAGCATCAATAGAATTTTACATATTTTGTAAAATCTAAGCTGAATTGAATGTAGCCATAAGGAAACACTATTAACTTTTTGCATTGCATATTAGCAATGGCTAGGCTTGAAATCAATTTTTCTTCCAGAAAGTAGTGTTTGATTAAAAAAAAAAGGAGTTTTTTTGTGAGAATATCAAATGAATGATTCCACTTATAACAGTAAGCATTACATATGTCTTCATTTTGATCATCCAATAATTTCCAAAAATTGCTTGTCTGGTTTGACCCTCTACTTCTAACAAATCTCAAATACTTATGTTCTACATTATTAATACAATATAATTAGCTGTTATTACTCACCAGAATTTGAGGTCAAGATGGACGGAAGACATATTGAAGAAAGTAACTGTATTATAGAAGTGAAGCTGAATTCTTATTTTTTTAATCAATTTCTTACATGGAGAGGTTATTTGATTGAGATATTATATGGGCCCTTCTTTTTGGTCTCTGACCTGATCTGCTGGTCTCAGCTTCCCAAATGCTGGGATTACAAGTGTGTGCCACGATGCCCGGCTTGAACCGATTTTTAATCTTCAACTTGACTTCTGTTATTTGGAAATTACACACAGTTTATTTCTCTGGCTCCCACTTCCCCAGTTCACTCACAAATAATTTCTCTACTTTTTCCTCTATTGTCACTCTGCCTACTTATGCTTTCTTACCCTAATCTGACTTCTCAGAGTGAACTCTTTAATGCTGATTTGCCAAATCTTTATGATAATAGAACAGAAGCAGAGAAACATGGATCAACAGTTTCCTAGCAAAAAAATTTCACCACAATTAAATAACCTAGGAAGATTTTACTCAAGGCTCTTACAATAGAGGAGAGATCAGAACACAATTGAAACTTGTCTCTGCTACAGCAAAGAGTGAGAATACTTTCAAGGGCTGGAGTGAGCTCATGGAAAAGTCCTGGGAAAAACAGGGAGATTGTAGAGAGAGTGATACATGAGAAGTCCTGAACACAGTTATTTCTTGAGTTGTGTGATGAAACTATTTTCTAATGAGCATATACCAAAGTTAGCTCCTCTGACTCTTTGGCAGATTATGGGAAATAGAGCCTTGATAAATACTCTGAAGAGGAAGGGCTAGCAGGCCCTTTAGAAACATGTTCCTTGGTTTTAAAGTTGGCAAAAAAGTATATAAAAAGAGACCTATATTACAACAGGGCAGCAAGAAACTTATATTTACAGGTTTTCTAAAAAAATATATACTACAGGGAAAGGGTGATTAGGGCCTAACACCAGGAAAGAGCACGAGTAAAATGGAATACACCTGAAGGAGAGGATAAGTCATGATGGTCAGCAGAAGATTTCAAATAGCAGAATTTACTGTTCTGCCGAGTCCAGCCCTCAGAGGCAGTGGGATCGGGGGTCCCTCAATAGGTATGGATTGAGACAAGGTCTCGAGAATATGCTCACACTGCAGGGTTGAAGCACGTCTGTTTTATTTTTTTCCATTCATTGTTTTATACTATTGTTTTACAATGAGGCATATAAAACAGGAATTTTTACAGACTTGTTTTTCCAAAGGTTAATCTCAACCAGTTAAGGTTACATCACGTATATAAAAATTATTTTCCATTAGTTAAAACCTTTACAATTTTGTTTAGCCCCGTTAAGCAGTGTTCTATCTTGTCTCAGGAAGTTAGGGGGTTCCAGGTGGGACCAGGTAGTAGCTAATTAGATAAACCTGCAAAGCATGTTTCTAGACTAATGACTGTAAAAGGTTAATGCATTGGTTTGTCTCCAGGCACTGTTTTTTTTTTTCAACTAAGAGATCAATATCTGTCAGGCCACATGTTTCTAAGAAGTTTACCTTTGTAATTAATATGAAAGTAAAACCCAAAGCACCCCAAATTTCCAGACTATAAAAATGCAAAGTGGGATATGCCACGCATTTCTTCTTTTGGAATCGTCTGCCTTGCAGGACTCCAGCGGACCGAGCCTTGCTCAAGATCCAGCTATTAATGTGCTGTGGCACTGTTCTCCACCAATTCACTTGCTTGCTGTTTCTTCTTTTCTTTCCAATTACTCCATGTTCAATCTCATCATTTAATAGTAGACATTATGCTTTAAAAAATTAACAGTGACTACAAAATAAATTTCTTTCCTGAAGGACTTCTGAGTGTTTCATTATACGGATTGGCTATATAAATTTTATAAAGAACAACATAAGGTATGATATGTACCATAATTTTATTTATTTATTAATTTATTTATTTACTTATTTTTATTGGTGCTTTGTAATCATATATCTTAAAGTTCAGGGTAATAGAGGCATATATGCACACAGTATATTTTGAGCTCCCCTCAGTTCTTACCCCACACCTTTTCTCTCTCTCCAATTTCTTATGCTCAATACATTGATTACTTTTGATATATTTGTGTATTTACATCATGACCATTGTGTTGTTTCCCTCTTCAAGTCTTCCTCCCCTCTCCCATCTTCCTCAGTTAGGTCCCCTCCTTCACTCTACTAAGTTTTCTCCTCCTTTGTCTGGAGTCCCTTCTGCGTCCGAATTTTTTCCCTAACTTTTGCCTATGAGGGAGATTACCCAACCCTTCATTTTCTGTGACTGAATAATCTCACCTAGCATCATATAATCCAGTTCCATCCATGACCCTGCAAATGACAGAGTTTTGTTCTTCTGTATATCTAAGTAGAATTCCATTTTTTATATCCATAATTTTGTAATCCATTCATTTGGTGATGGAGACCTCGGCTGGTTCCATATAGTAATTCATGCGTATCTATGTTTATAGCTGCATATGAATTGTGCAGCTATAAACATAGATACGCATGAATTACTATGGAGTCTGGTTTCAATTCTTTAGATGGATACCCAAGAGTAGTAAACCTGGTTCATATGGTAGATTCATTGCCATTATTCTGAAGATCTTTCATACTGTTTTCCAAAGTGGTTGCACTGATTTGCCATCCCACAAAGAGTGTATCAAAGTTCCTATTTCTCCACATCCACATCAGCTTGTATTAATGTTTGTGTTTTTAGTGATTGCCAATCTAATTGGGGCTAGGTGAAATCTCAGAGTAATTTTGATTTTCAGCTCTGATTGCTAATGATGTTGAACATTTTTTTATATATTTATTGGCCTTTTGTATTTCTTCTTTTTTGAGGTGTCTGTTTAGTTCACTTACCCATTTTTTGATTGGACTATTTGATTTTTTGGTGGTAAGTTTCTTGAGTTCTTTGTATATACTAGATATTACTCCTCTAGCCTTAAGCTCCTTTTTTTCCCCATTTTTCTTTCTTTTTCTTCTCTTTTCTACTTGTATGTGTATGTGTGAAAGACTGTGTTCTTGATTGTTTGTTTGGCTTCCAGTGTACCTATTTGCCTGTTCCTTGTATTTTATCCATTTATTATCACTATATGTAAATATTCTCTACTGGTTATTAGAATTTTCTTTTATTTTCAGTATCTTTATTTTTTTTTTTACTATCCTTATTAATCTTACTTAAACTCTTATCCTACTTGATTCATTTTACACTTAGCTCTATTATTGCATACCTCACTCTATTCCCTTCTTTGTCACTCAAACTACATCATTGATTACATCACAGTTTGTCCTTGTATTTACCAGCTGACTCCTATAAACCCTTACTGCTGAGGTTGGACCACATAGGTCAGCCAAGAAGATGGACTTCCAGACACTAACAACAGGCCAATCCCTGCCAACAGAGGGAGCTGCCCAGTACCCCAGACATAGAAGTTTAAAAATACACAGGACACAAACTGCACTGACCGGCACCTTAGAGACTACTTCCTATTAGGAAGATGACAGGCAGGTCCATCAACTCCACCATCACAACACGCAGACAGAATGCTGGAGTGACTCCAACCCAGTGTTCTTTATTAAAATATTACAAAGGGAGAGAGATTAAACACAGGAAACCCACAGAGGATAATACACATAAACGAAAATCTAGAAGCTGAAACTAAATTAAAAAATCTCTACAGAGAAATAATATCAGAAAATTTCCCAAACGATTTTTATTTTAATAGAAACATCTCCAGGTCTAATTTTCTATGGAATTAAACATGAGAATTGTCACTGTAAATGCGTTGGTCTTCTAAATTAAGTTTTGGGGAAGTACATCATTTCTCAATCAGGATAGGAGGGAAGAGATAGTGAAAAAAGACAAATTCTTGAATTTGCTATTTTGAAAGTTTATTTGCCAAATTAAGAAAATGCTTTATTAAATCATTTTGCCTTCATTTGTTATATTTATATTTTTTGCTCCTCCTACATAAGATATGAAATGCTGAAACTAAAAGTGTATAAATAACAAAACAAATACACTTATTGGTGTTTAATATCCATCCTTTGCAATAGGAATTGGCCAATAATTTAATATTTATAAAATAAAAAGAAATTTTATAATTTATCCTATCAAGTCTTTAGAGTTGGATCTCATCAAGATCAATTGAATCAAGATAAACTTTCATTTCTGTATTTAATGTTAAACAAATTGCCAGAAAATGGCCCTGCAATTTTAATTTCACTAAATGGTCTAGATAATGTCCATCATGCCCTCACCCACTTAACTGTTATGTGGATAAGTTGCAATTACTTGTTTCTAAACACCAGTATTCTGCCTATCCTTTAGATAGTTATCTTGTGAATATAAACCTAACATAGGAAATAATGTCCAGAAAACCTTTTCAAAAGTGATTCTCATTTCCCACAAAGATGCATCAATTTAGGAGGGTGGCTCTAAGCAAAATCACATAGCTACAGGTTACAGTGAAGGCTGGGAAGCCTCTTTGTTACTCAGGACCCAAGAGTCCCTTCCCTCTTCTGAAGACATCAGGCAGCCCAGCCTGCTTAAGCCTTTCCTCCTGCATATGCAAAACCAGCAAAGACAAATGAAATGTCCAGAGGCACAAGGTTTTTTTTTTTTTTTTTTTTTTTTTTTTTTTTAAGAGGCTAAAATAATATCACAAAGGTTCTGAAAAAAATCAGGGAAACAACAACCTACCAAAGTGAATAAGAACCTGCATGATACATGACCATGTGGCATGATCACATCAGTTGAAGTAGGAAAATCCATTTTACATAATCCAACATCAGTGGAAAATTACCTCAATCTGATGCAATAAAATCTATAGAAATCCATGGCCCTAGTTTCCACATATTAGGGAGAGCATATGATTTTTTTACTTTTTGTGACTGACTAATTTCCCTTAACATAACGTTTTCTATATGGGACATAAGAGGGACTTTAGATGAAGAAGGAGAAACCTTAGGTAAGCAAAGAATTTGACTTAATAAATGGTGATGGTGGGGCGGGGGGCATTCTAATGCACATGATGTACTTTCACGAACATATCAAAGTCAATCACTAAACTGAACTTGAGAAGGAGAGAGGGCAAGGGAGTGGGGTGGGAATTGGGGAAGAGTTAAATGATAAAAGTGTGCATGTATACCTCTTTTATCAGTTTGTACATAACAAAGATGTATGATTACAATGCACCAATTAAAAAATAAAACAAAAAAACACAGCAACATCATATTTAATGGTGAAAAACTAAATGTTCTCCTAAGATCAAAAACAGGGCATAAGCCGGGCGTGGTGGCGTACGCTTGTAATCCCAGCATTCGGGAAGCTGAGACCGGAGGATCCGGGTTTGCGGCCAGCCTCAGCTACCTAGTGAGGCACTCCGCAACTTAGTGAGACTCGGTTTCAAAATAAAGAATAAAAAAAAATAGGGCTGGGGGTGTAGCTCGGAGGTAGAATGCCTCTGAGTTCAATCCCCAGTACCAAAAAAAAAAAAAAAAAAAAAAAAAAACAACAGGGCATAAAAAGGGAAGGATGACCTCACCAGTCTTGTTCTTAGTACTGGAAGTTACAACATTGGTAACAAGGCAAGAAAAAATAAATAAAAACTATGTAGTTTGGAAATGAAGAAATAAAATAGCTTTTTTTTCTAGATGATATAATTATTTACATTGAAATTTAACAAATCTCAAAAAATTTACATTTCAATAAGTTAATTCAATAATATTCAGGGTATATAATCAATACATGAATATTAATCACATTTCTATATGTTCACTCATGTGGAAACTGAAACTTAATGGACAGTATAAATGTAATCAATTTATAAGAAGTGAATAAATGTGTACTTAAAGTATGCAAGATCTATATATTAAATATGACATAATGCTAATGACAGAAATGAAGGAAAGCTAAATAGACTGAAAGAAATATAATGACATATCCTGGATTTGGAATATTTAAAACATAATAAAGATATCTGTTCTCCCCTAAATTGTCTTCATACTAAAATGCAGTTGACAACAACAACAAAAATCCAGCAAGGATTTTTGCAGACACACACAACATTGTTATTAAATTTGTCTGGAAAGGTGCAGACCTGGAAGACCTAAATGAGACTTGACAAAGAATGTAAAATATAAGGGACTTCTAAGCAGCACTCAGGCTTTCTCTGCAGCTAATGTAATCAAGACAACATGGTGTTTTGGGGGACATGAACATGTAGGTCAATTGGACAAAATAGAGGACCCAGAAATAGTGCCATGCAAATATGCTCAAGTATTTTTTGACAGAGGAGAAAAAACTTATTCAATGGAGGAAGTATAGCTTTTCCACCAAGCATTGCTGAGACAATTGGACATTAGTTGGCAAAAGAAAAGAGAAAGCAAGAAAGTGAGACGAGAGAAAGAGGGCAGGTCTCATCTTAACCTTATCCCTTATCCAAAATGATCTAAAATGGGACACAATGTAAACAGAAAACAAAACTAAATGTATTAGGACAATATGGAATAAATATTCAGGTCCTACAAATAGACAATGGTTCCCTAAACTTGAAACAAAAATACCACACACACACACACACACACACACACACACACACACAAATGATAAATTGGAATTCACAAATAAAAAAAATAGAAATAAAAATCCTACAAAACATTATTAGAGGTAAAATGAAGCATCCTTGTGGTGATGGAACTGCTAAGCATCTTAAATCTGATGGTAGATACACAAACCTACACATGTGATAGAATTATATAGATAGACATATATACGCACCTTTAATATTTGAAAAATCTGAATAAGATTGGTGCACTGAGATGAGTGCATGAATATAATGCTGGTTCAATATCAGTATCCTAATTCTAATCAAAGAAAGGTCAGAGGCTGCAATAATTAGTAGGTGGCCAGGTCCAGTTCCCTGGGGCAGCCTGACTCCAAAGCCTTCTTTTAAACAGCACACATATAGTCCCTTACTTAGGGAGGGGAAACTCAGGGGGAAAATCAGGACACAGCTTGTATCTCTAGTTTGATCACTATTCTCTGAGTAGTCTGTCTAAGTTGTTATTCTGAAGGTGGCATTTTTATAAAGAACTAGCAGTACAGCTTATGTGATTAGATAGACTAGGGTTTAAGTTCTATCTCTATGACTTTGAGCAAATTGCTTGACTTTTCTGAGATTCCTTACCACTCAGGTGACCCATCTCTAAGCAAGTTTGCATGTATTAGGTGAGACCCAACTTCTGCAATCTTTCATTCAGCATTTGGGGCATGGTGTGCTCTTGCATGGTGGGCTTATTGATAATGTGCTGTGTGTTTAAAAAAGCTTATTAGAAATAATTTCAAACATTTTCACCATATAGAAATTGAGAAATGTTTGAGGAAATAGATATGTTTCACTTGATTTAAACATTACATATGTATGAAAGTATTGAAATATCACATGGTATCCCATTCATCTGTACAATTTTTATATATCAGCTGAAATAAGTTTAATTAAAATTTTAAAAAATAATATTTAATGCATAATATTTTTCACTTACCTCAAAGGACAATAAAGAAATTACCAGTAAACAGGTTAATTTTGACATAGCATAATAAAATATATACTTTTATAAGTCATATTTAAATAATTTGTTACAAACGTCTTTAGTGCAGAGATTTTTATGAAATTTATATGATTGTGACTTATTAATAAATATATCATTGGGAATCACTAATTATGAAAGAACACATATTACTATTCATGAATTAAAGAATCTCTCATAGTAAAAGGTTGTTTCAGCTTCATTTTTATGGTTTATCACACTGAGAATTTTTTATATAAGAATAGATGTAAGCCGGGTGTGGTGGCGCACGCTTGTAATCCCAGCATTCGGGAGGCTGAGACCGGAGGATCCAGGTTTGCGGCCAGCCTCAGCTGCCTAGTGAGGCACTTTGCAACTTAGTGAGACTCGGTTTCAAAATAAAGAATAAAAAATAGGGCTAGTGTATAGCTTGGAGGTAGAATTCCCCTGAGTTCAATCCTCAGTACCACAAAAATAAAAAATAAAAAAAAAGAATAGATGTATGTGAAATAATGAGATTTTGCTCCAGTAGCATTTCTTGATCTTTAAATTTCTTCCTAGTTATATGTCACAAATCACATATTGCTAACAGAGCATGGTGGCACATGCTTCTGATACCAGTACTTGGGAGGCTTAGACTGGAGGATAGCAGGTTCACAGCCAGCCTCAGCTACTTAGTGAGGCCCTCTGCAATTCAGTGAGACTCTGTTTCAAAAATAAAGAATAATAAAAAATAGGGCTGGGGTTGTAGCTCAGCGGTATAATGCCCCTGGGTTCAATCCCTAGTACCACAAAAAAAAAAAATAAGTAAAAATAAAAATCACATAATGATCTGTCATTTTAAAATCACTTAACTGACAATTTATTCAAGCTTTTATTTATTTTGTTGAATGGGAAAAATTGAAGTCTTGTTTTGCTTAATAGTTACCACTAGAGTCAGTACCTTGCCAACATTAATACTATCACAATTACTAATTAGTGTCTCCTTTTAATAAATTCAAATCTTATGGTTTTTTTTTTCAGATTAAGAAAATGCAGAGGAAACAATGTTTTAAATCTCATTCAGCCAGGCCAGGTGAGGTGGTGCATATCTGAAATCCCAGATGCGGATTGGGAGACAGATGCAGGAGGATCCTGAGTGGAAGGCCAACCTGGGTAACATATTGAGACCTGTCTCTAAATAGAAAAGAAACAACAACGACAAAACAAATCACTCAGCTAGTAAACTGCAGGACAGAATTGACAACTAAGTCTCTGTTCAAAGGAGACTATGACAACCAACCCCAAATGCTTTGGAGGTGTCTGCACCCCAGGCAGTGTACCGTACACGTAAGCACCTGTGCAGGTGAGAAACAAGCTTTTCTGTTAAATGGAACATGTAGAAAAGGAAAGCAGAGCCGGCAAGGGTCTTTAACTAATAAAGGATATTTATACAGCTAGCCAGCAAAATTAACACAGTACATAGAAGTATAACAACAAGAAGAATAGTTCATCCAGGCAAGGAGAAACGAGTTAGAGGAGGGAGACAAAGACTTGTTCCTGAGCAAGGAAATGCAGCCAGCTGGGGTCAAGCAACCCCATCCAGTGTTCGTTTGTAAGATGAGCATTTTCTGCCCCTTCCTGTTTTCTCCTGAACTTCTTCAGGACCTTACATATGGCACGGGGAGTGATAAAGTTGGCACCGACAGTGCCTACTTAATGAAAAGACATCCAGATGCACTTTCATAAGTCTGACGGCATCTCTGCGCTGTCAGTTGAATCCCAGCAAGATTATTCTTGCCCCAAATTGCTTTATCTACAGTTATATTTATTGTGTATTATCATATTCTAAATTATTTTTCCTGTTTCATCTTTCTTTGTCCTTAATCATCAGGCACCTCATCTCAGTCAGGGGCAATTTCAAAGAAGATTTCGCGTTTTGCATGTGGGTATTAAATTGATACTCTTTTAGGGTTTACTCGTCAGGAGATGCATTGATTAATTCACTTTTTTTTAATCAGTTACTCCATTCAGTATACTCTTTTTGCAACCCAAAGCTGGAGGAGGCACTGAGAGGAGAGTCACAAAATGAACCAATGACTGGCATGTTTCCCTGCCTTGGAGAAAAGCTTTATCAAGAGTAAGGTATGCTGTCTCCTGTTAAGAAATTGGAAATTTAAAGGCTTAAAAGTTGCACAACTCATCCAGAGGCAAACAATGTGTTTTATGTATGCCTTTATGTTTTATCTCATCACATATTCGTGTAGTGAAATTCTCATACCTATTAATTCCCATTAATTAGCAACAAGAAACTAAATGACAGATTGAGATCAATTGGCCCACATCTACTGGGATTATTGGGTTTTAGATTTCTTTCTCAAAATGACTATGCCTTTTTATTGCAAGGCAGCCATGCACAACTTTCTAAATTTATGCTGAAAATTTTTTGATTACTTGTTTCATGAAATATCCTGTGATAATCATACTCTAACTTTCACCTTTGGACTGGCCTCCACTTGGTTCTTTGAAATTGAAAGTATCTATTATATTCAGCAAATTCCCATATCTCTAGGTCACCATGTTTTTGTGAATGTTGTTCTACTTACTAGATTCTCATATCTCACTTGTTATCAATATTATTTCAATCTGTCTCCAATACTTTTCTCTGAAGCTACTCTGGGTAAACTCTGAGAAGAACGTGTTCTACTGTTATACAGTATTTACCCCTTTAACATAGAAAACCATCATTCAACCCCACTCAACATGACTTTCTACTAATATTTCTACTTTTCAAGGAAGCTATTCAAGGAAGAGATACCCTCATTTTTCTTTTTACCTTAATAGTTAGCAAGATCACATGGAATAGATAATCCTTGGAATATTTATTTGTGAAAAGTGGACACAATAATATATAAAGATAAAACAAGATAAACTAAGTTTTGCTTATATAAAAGTACCTGTAGAGGCAGGTCTAGAGTATAAGTTATTCCAATTAGGTTGATGGCTTTTCCCTCTTCATTGTATCGGTTTTAAGGTCATGCTTGATATTGTTTCTACTAAAGCAAGGTCTTGCAGATAGGCGCAGGGAGGAAATGGTTAAAGGTTTTAGAAATGGCCCATCACTACTTCAGCTTTCAAAGCTGGAATTTAGTGATAAAGCCATATATAAATGAAGGAGAATATATCTGTGTCCAAAAGAATGAATGTCAAATATATAGATATAGATATATAAACTTATAATATATAATGTATATATAACATATAACACATAATATATTTTATGCAAAGCTGGCAATCTGTATCTCAGTACATACTTTATTTACCAAATATTCATTTTCATTTTTCTTCCTAAACATAACACACTGGATGATATTTCCTTAAGTGCCGGGGGCTATCCCTCGGAAGCAATGGAGTCGGGGAGTCCCTGGGCAGGTGTGGATTGAGACTAGGTCGTGAGAATACACTCACACCCAATGCAGTGTTGAAGCGCATCTGTTTTATTTTTTGTCAGTCATTTTTTTTTATACTATTTTTTTTTTTACAATGAGTCATATAGAACAGAAATTTTTACAGACTTGTTTTTCCAAAGGTTATCCTCAACCAGTTAAGGTTACAACACGTATATAAAAATTATTTTCCATTAGTTAAAATCTTTACAGTTTTGTGTAGCCACATTAAGCAGTGTTCTATCTTATCTCAGGTAGTTAGAGGGTTCCAGGTGGGACCAGGTAGTAGCTATTTCGTTAAACTAGCAAAGCGTGTTTCTATACTAATGCTTGTAAAAGGTTAATGCTTTGGGCTGTCTCGAGGCACTGCTTTTTATTTCAGCCAAGAGATCAGTATCTGTCAGGCCACATGTTTCTAAGAAGTTTTCTTTTATAATTAATATGAAAGTAAGACCCAAAGCACCCCAATTTTCCAGAATATAATAATGCAAAGTGGGATATGCCATGCATTCCTTCTTTTGGAATCGTCTGCCTTGCAGGACTCCAGCAGACCAAGCCTTGCTCAAGATCCAGCTATTAAGGTACTGTGTCACTTAATAAACTGCCTAGAGTACCACCTAGTCACCTACTGAACTAAATGCCTGGGTTCTGGGTGAGGAGCAGTCCTTTTGTACTAGGCCCAGGTATAGTTCCCCATGTTATAGAACACTATGATCAGCATAGATAGATCAATCTCATTGCCTATACGCATGCACACAAACTCAAGCAACTCAGATACTCAGATATACATACCTTCAGAGCATTAGAAAAGGAATAGAATAGACTCTTTTTTTTTTCTAAAGAAAATGCCCTTTAACAAATTAAATCTATATATAATGCACTGGATCATGTTATAGGATTTTTTCCTTTATTTTCTTTTTAGAGTTTTATGGTTTCAGATCATATCTTACCCTATGGTTTTAGTCCAATTCAAATTAATTTTGGATACGGTATAAGACAAGGGCCCTATTTCATCCCTTTGCACGTGGATATCCATTTCTCCTAGTACAATTTTTTGCCACCTCTGAAACTTGTTTCCCCCCATTGTATATTCTTGGCACCCATATCAAAGATGAGTTGACCATGTATATGTATACATATTTCTGGGTACTCTATTATATTTCATTGGTCTATGTATCTACTTTACACCACTTCCTTACTATTTAGAATATTTTAGACATACATCAAAATCAGGAGCCAGGTGGCACACGCTTGTAATCCCAGTACTTGGGAGGCTGAGATGGGAGGATGCAGGTTTGTTTGCAGGTAGCTTCAGTTACTTAGTGAGGCCTCCTGCAACTTAATGAGACCCTGTTTCAAAATAAAAGAAGAAAAACTAGGACTGGGCTGTAGCTTGGAGGTAGAATGCCCCTGGGTTCCATCCCCAGTACCACAAAAAAAAAAAAAAAAAAATCAGGGAGTCACAGTTTTCATACTGTCTCTAAGCAGTTTTTTAATTTTTATAAGTTCAATTTGTAAAGGAAAATATGAGGTCCAGTTGTCCTTTCTTCTGGAAGTGATCATCTCCCTAGTGCTGGCTCACAGGGTTTCGATTTGGACACAGAGTTGGAGAATTGGACACAGAATGGAGCTTCCCGTCCTCTGCAATTTCCTAGGCACTAGCTCATGCTACTGCCGTCAGCACCTCCCATCTCCCCTGGTTCATCTTCACATTCAGTTCATGGGACTCAAATATCATCTTCTCTGGGCAGTTGGGCTAGGTGATCTGTAACTCTACAACAATGCCAAATATATTTTAAAAACTGTATGAGCATGTAAAATTATCTCTTTTATGTATTTGTTTTTAATCTGTGTCCCAGCTGAAACTAACTACTTGACAGATAAGATTCTGCCCTAGCTTTTATATATACATCACCTTAAATAAGTATCTGGTGTATATCTGATATTCAATAAATACTTGCTTAATGAACAACTGAGTAAATAGTAAGTTGTTCCTCTATTTTTGTCCTCAGCTGCTTCATTATGGCTATGTTCAAACATGTCTTTAGACTGGCCATCAACGTGCTGTAAAGTCTAAGAGCTTGATCCTCAGAAGCATTATCCAGGATTGGCTGAGGGATGCATTTTACTGTCAGTTATCCATGGGTTATATGGCCAGCTGCCATCTACTATAAATGACCGCAGGACAATTATTTCATCTTCCTAATTCTCATTTTACATATTTGTAAAATTGGAATAATTAAACAATATTATCCACATTGGGCTGTTACATAGAATAAATGTTAAAGGGCAAATAAAGTACTTAGTTGTTCAATAAAGGTTTAATTGTGCTGCTATTCATATTTTAAATTTTAGTATTTCTTGATCATCAGGATCTTTTTTTTTTTTTTTTTTTTTTTTTTTTTTGCGGTACTGGGGATTGAACTCAGGGGCATTCTACCTCCGAGCTATACCCCCAGCCCTATTTTTTATTCTTTATTTTGAAACCAAGTTTCACTAAGTTGCGGAGTGCCTCACTAGGTAGCTGAGGCTGGCCACAAACCCGGATCCTCCGGTCTCAGGCTCCAGAATGCTGGGATTACAAGCTTGCGCCACCACGCCCGGCTTATCAGGATCTTTTTGACTAAAAACATTGGCTGAATCTGAGAACAAAAGGAGGTTGACTCAGGCATCTTCCAACAATGAATATTTCTAGAGTATTAGTGTCTACCGGCCTTTTCTTACACTGGTAAGGTGTTTCCCACGAAGACTCCACGTTTTTATGACTTCAGGAGGCATTCGTCTTGAGGAGACTGCCAGCTGTTCCTCTAACTTTGTTGCTAAAGATGTCTTTAACTATAACTGTAAAGTGTTCAGTCTCATTAATTATGGGTTTAATAATCACTTCCCATTGAAGTAATAGACAACTAATTGTGCTAATAGGTTCAGATTGGATGTGTGCTTAGTGAACCTCAGCATTTCAATATTGGCATGATTGCAAACTCCAATTCAGATAACAGGAAGAAAAAAAGCAGCTGATATTGTTTTTGACTGTATGTTTTTCTTTTTTTTTTAATTTAGAAATGTCTAATAGTCGTATTAGATCTAATGCTGAATCTTGGCTCATCCACTTCCTACTAACTATGACCTCAGGCTAGTTACAGCTCTTCTTTGAAACTGCTTCCATATCTATGAAATGAAACCAAGTAGTTGGTATAGAAACTTTTCATGAGCTTACTACTTGGGAGGCAATCTTCTAAGCATTTTACATACATTTTCTTATTTAAACCACATAACAAAGCCATTACCACATCATCGTTACCATTTTATAGATGAAGATATTGAATTAGAGCAAATAAGTAACTTGTCTAAGATGAACCACTTAGAAGGCAGACCTGGCATTCAAAGCTAGACTATCTGGCTCCAGTTTCTCTGCTACCAGCTACTGTGATACAGGAATATGAAATGAAGCATCTACTGAAAGGAGACTTGAATCCTTGAGCTTCTGATTAAAAATTGTTTTTTCCAGCCTGGTGTGGTGGTACACACCTATAATCCTAGTACTCTGGAGGTTGAGATATCAGGATTACAAGTTCTAGGACAGCCACAGCAATATAGCAAGACTCTCAACAACAAAGCACAACCTGACTTCAAAACAAAATAAATACATAGATAAATAAAAATAGGACTGGTGTGTAGCTTGGAGGTAGAATGTCCTTAGGTTCAGTCCCCAGTATCACACAGAAAAAAGTTGTCTCTATAAACTTATTTAAATGGGTTCTAAGACAACGGTAAGGCTGTGAAAAGAAAAATGTAAGGAGGTTTGGGTAATGCCTGATTCACTATATACCTTCAGTATAGTTTTGTTAACTTCCCCCATTTTTGCTCTAGAAGTGAACTGATGGGCTGGAAATCCAAAGCATTTTGTATTCCATCTCAAGATCAAGTCAGAGTTAAATAATCATAGCAGACAGCACCTGAGACACATCAAAGAAAACCACTTCGGCACTTGTCTTTTATGCACTTTTGAAAACACACCTTTCTTTTTAAAGATCACCCTTACCACGATGCTTTGGGTAGGGGAACAGGAAACTTATTTAACTCTGGTGCCAGCGAACCACCCAGATCAAGGGCATGTGACATCAAAGTCTGGCTGTGCACACTGTGTGATCCTGAGGTCCTTGTTTGAAGAGACACTGTCAACACCTCTTGCTTCATTGAAATCTGGAAACTCTAAAGAACAGGGCATAGGATCTTCTTGTATCAGTGACATCTCATGTGGGCATCTGCTGCCAAGTCCATACGCCATGTCTTTGATGAGTATTCCTCGGTTCCTCCAGTGTCTCCATTCATTAAGCCCATCATTAATACACCATAGGGGAAAGGCCCAGTACATGCATGTGATTCTGCCATGATTCTTATTTCTGAGATCCTTTGTCTCAACTTTATAACAACTCCAAACTTTTCACCTCTTATTTTCTATTATAAAATGGAGATGTCAGAAAACCCCAAACTTTGGGGAAATAGGGAGGCAGACACTAAGAAATGACTTGCTGTATTATGGTAAATTTTCTTAGTAAGAGATCAATGTCAAATATCTTGAGTTACCTCTCAGACCCCCCCCCACCCCCATTTAGAAAATCCTGACTTACACGAGGAAGGCAAAACAAAATGATTTTCAGAGAATATTTGCTGAATTGTTCTAAGTATTCCTATATGGGCTTTATAAAAATAGGGAAACATGACCCAAATTGAATGTTACATTTTTTCTTCTCAAACACTTTTTCCCTATCACTAGCTTCCTGTTATGGATCTAGCTGGAGGCTATACATCTTATAATCTTCAACAATTCTTGTAGATACTACTCTAAAATTTAAAAATATACTTTTCTTTGCCTCTATCATTATATTTTTACTTTAGAACTTTCTCTTTAGTCATAGATTGTTGAATAACACACAAATAGGTGCATACTATGCTAAAAGATTTTAAGAAAAACAGTGTCCAACCACCCATTGCCCCAAGGAAAGCAGGCACAGAGGAAACTTGATAGAATGATGGGGGGATCTCTATGGAAGATCATCTTCCAGGGAGCACAGTTCATCCCTGGCATCTGAAGACCCCAAACCAAGAGAAGACTCTCTTCATCAGCAACCTGGGATGCTTGAACCATTTGACTCTCCATTGACAACCTGGAATTGTTGAATTATTTGATTCTCTCCATCCACAATCTGGGATGGTTAAATCATCTGACAATCATTCAGACACTCATCTGTGTATAAATATGAATAAAACTAACAGTTCTGTTTTCCCTTTATGATCCATGCAGTGATACCGAAGCATTTCCAGAGGGACCGCTTAAACAAGGGCGACCCCAGCAGTATAGCCGGGAAGCAGCCTATAAGTCTCCCATTCCAAAAAAGCTATTCCATTCTGTATATCCTAAATCAAAAGATGGCATTTTGTGCTATAATTATGTAACCAGGCAAATTTAAATTAAAAAGGGCACAAACAGAGAGGACTCTCCAAATTAGAAATAAGGATGATGAGTAATTTAAATTGAATTCAAGAATTTTGAAGAAACTGTGGAATAACCACAAAGAATAAGAGACCAGAATTCACTTTTGACTCATCATTTCCTAACAGAATATGCCAATGCTTGGATGCTTGAGTAATAAATTATGTATTTTTAAAATGTATGTTCTATGCATTGAAATGCAATGTGTATGAAGATTTCTCTTCCCCCTCTTCCCTTGTTTCCACCACCTTTATTTCCTATTTATATACGCCTCCTCTTCTTCCTGTTCCTTTTACTTCTGTCCCTACTTAAAAATGGCATGCTATATAACACATTATGCTTTCTTTTTTATTGAAAATATATTCTATTAGAAAAACAAGTCATCTTATATTTTTTTTTTGTACTGGGGATTGAAACCAGGGACATTCTATCTCCAAGTTACACTCTAAACATTTTTTTAAAATTTTTATTTTGAAGCAGGTCTTGCTAAGTTGCTAAGGGTTTTGCTGAGGATAGCCTTGAATCTGCCATCCTCTATTTTAGGCTCCCCAAAACTGGTATTACAAGCATGTACCCCCACATGTGGCTTATCCTACACTTTATATACTTCATATAATTAACCATTGCATCGCAACATCTCAAAGAAGTAAATTCATTAAACACAAGTATAAATCCATGTTGAATGCAAAGATCTAGGCATCTATAGTATTATTTGTTGTTTTATAACATTTTATAATATTTAATATACAAATGCACATAAATTTCATTTTGTATGTCTATATTCATCTATCCATGGATATTTCTGTATATTCATATATAGTAGTGAATCTTTGAATTGAATACGGGGCAAAGAAACAGAGGGAGGAGTCAAGATTTGCTTCAAGGTTTGATCATGTGATCAGATCCAAATCCCTTTTCACTTATTTGACTCACCTTTTCCCAATCATACTCAATTCTCTAAGTAAAACAGAAAGTACTCTGTCTTTTACATATAATAGATACCCTGGTGTGTCATGGGCCTAATAATACACAGTAGGACTGTCTGTGTAGTATTTACCATGATTAGTCCTTTAGAGTACATGGTCAGATTGCACTTTTAGATCTCAAGAGTGTTCCCAATGAATATTTCAATTAGTAAATCAATAGTCTCTAGCTTTCTCTTTCCCCAGTTATGAAACCTTTAGCATATTCAATACAGAAGTTATTTCAGCCCCAGTCTGCATTCATTTACTATGTGGCGCAAACAATAATATCTCTTTAAGATACAATCTTTCTCATTCTTCATGGAAATTATAGACTAAAACATCGCCATCACACTGAATTAATGAATACTGTGCTCAAGATGGAAAACCAGGCTTGGTGCCTGCAAGCCTTTCATCACAACATTTACATCAACTGATCAACATGTTAGTTTATTCTACATGCACTTCTGTTTAAATACATCTCATTAATGGCTGGTTTAACATAAATGGTTGGTTTATTAGCATTTAACTCACTGACAACAGCACTGTGGCTTATGCTTGGACAAAGATTTATCTAACATAAGGATTTACTCCATGAGTCACATCACCTCCTTCTTGCTCTTAGTAGTACCAGGTAATGCTACAACACTTTCCTGGTGGAGTCCTTATGAAGAGAAAATAACCAAGACCTTTAAAAAATAAAAATCAAGTGTTAAAAATATGACAGAAAACACAGAGTTAAAGCAAACCTTACTTATAGTGGGAAACCTGAAACCAGAAGGCAGATGATGATCTTGTAGGACATCACCTGGGAACATGTACATGGGGTGACTCAAATTTGTTCACTGTTTCAGACATGTATAGTCATCACTCATGACCACTAAAGCATCATAATGACTTTATGTCATGGATACATTTAAGTGAGAAAGCAGACTCACAGATATAGAATCCATAAGTAATGGGGACTGATGACACTCATATTTGGGGCTGTTTGCTAAGTGCAATACGACCTAACTTATTATGACTAGTTATAAGCTATTTAATTCTCATAACAACACTGAAAGACAGAGGAAGAAACTAAATTGTGAGAATAACCAAAATATTCACGAGATAGGCAAGGTGGTACAAGTCTGTAATACCAGCTAATTGGGGGGCTGAGATAAGATTGTGAGTTTCTGACCAACCTGGGAAACTTAGCAAGACTCTCTCTCAAAACAAAATTTTAAAAAAAGAGTTGGAGATATAACTCAAAGGTAGAAGGCTCCTGGGTTCAATAACCTGTGCTGGGCGGTGTGTGTGTGTGTGGCGGGGGATGTGCATGATCCAACCTAAGGCTGTTTGACTTAGAAACTTATGCCTTTACACACATACTATCTGTGTTTTTTATGCTAAATCATGTCTGTCTATGCTGACCTCAAATGGGAATTCCTACTCAACTTGTTTCAGTTCAAATATTCTCACCATAATGCAAACTCAAGAGTGAGTATGCATGTGGTAATAGGAAGACCCTACAACATCAAGAAACTGATCTTCAAGGGGGTTATAGAAGTATCACCAGTCATGATAAACAATTCTAACAAAAATGGTGATGTTCGTGGTGGCACATGCTTGTAAGCACGCTTGTACTTGGGAGGCTGAGACCAGAGGGCCTGAGTTCACAGCCAGACTCAGCTATTCAGTGAGGCTCCCTGCAACTTAGTGGAGACTCTGTTTCAAAATAAAGAATAAAAAATAGGCCTGGGGGTGTAGCTCAGAGGTAGAATTACACTGGGTTCAATTACCAGCAGTACAAAAAAAAATTGTGATGCTGTTTTAATGATTTTCTGACCATACCATCAATAAGCTTAAGATCATACTTCATAGGTTGTCCAGTCTGAATCAATGATTCCCAAAGTGGCTTCCAGTACAAGAAAGCATGAAAATATACATTCAAGATGGAGGGGGAATCAAATATACATTCAAGAACTATGGGATCAAATATACTGGAGAATGCTACATATTAGATATTATTTCTCCTGAAAGGTAAGATTATACATCAGTGCATAATTTTTATTTATTTAATTCTTTTGACACTGAGGATTGAACCCAGGTACATTCTACCTCCAAGATATATCCCCACACTTTCTTATTTCTTATTTTGAAATATGATCTTACTAAATTGTTGAGTCTCTCTAATTGCTGAGGTGGTCCTTGAATTTTTGATTCTCCTATCTCAGATTCCCAAGTACTGGGATTACAGGTGTGCACTACAATGCTCAGCTGCCAGTGCATTTTAAATGCTTTTACAAGTCCTGGACGAAATAAGCATTGTTCACTTAATATTTTCCAAAAGACAACTTAATCTATACTCATACAAACTTAATCTATACACATACATATCTGCATAATAGGTCAGCAAAAATTTCCGTTGCATGAAGTTGTCTCTATAAAGTTTATATCACTTCCAGGTTTGTCTTCTAAGCAATAAAATAGATCTTGATCAAGAGCATTTTCATAAGTGACTATGAAAGCACTGGATTCTTGGATGTGGCTGTTCAGGCATAAACCATTCAATGTGGGACAGAACTCTGGATAAGGGTAGAAGTCAAATGTATAAGCATGTACTATATGTATCATGTATTGTATTATCTGCTTAACATGTCTTATTTCAGAAATCAAGTCTGTGACACATTTCATCAGCCCCAATTTATGTGTGAGAATACTAAGTTTCCAACAAGCTAAATCACATCACTATTTCTCCCTATAGGTAAGCTATGAGTTTGATTCTCAACCTTGGGCCCATATGGAGACTCTAGAGCCCAAGATATAGAATCAATATGCTTTTGAGTTTTCTAAGAGTCGAAGACGCCCCTGCAGAGAGGAGAAAAGCAGAAGTTTCTTTAGAAGTTGCTGACTTTTTTCCCCATCCTTTTTTGTCTCTGGATTATTTTTCCCCTTAAAAAACTTCCCATCCTAGTTTTCTTATCTGTACCCTTGCATATTGCTGACAAGATGTTTCTTCCTCTGTTCTCAGAGGAAACATAGATATCTTTACGGCTGTGAAGAAGAAGCACGCGGTAAGTCTGCCTGTCACTCGGACTATCAGAACTGTGCCCGAGGTGAGGTGGGAGCTCAGCTGTCTTGTGCAATCGCCATACCACTGGGAAGAAATGTAATGTGAGCCTTTGGGCTCCTCAGAATCTGCTGAGTGTCATTGGGTCAAGGCACCGACCTTGCGTTTTTTTAATCCCCAGCAGCAGTGAGTTCTGAGCTCTCATGCCATGGCTCCACGGGATGATGCTGTGAGGTGTAGTCAGTCTGCCATCACTGTGGCTGATTTCAGTCCTCAGGGAGAGCTCACCTCTCTTTGCATCATTTTCAATGTTTGCTTTAGTTTTTTATTTATAACTATTATTATTTTTTGCCAAGTCTCTTATGATGGTGTCTTGTTACTTCCCTTCATTTCTGCTTTGCTCTGGTCACATGCAGCCACTTAGACTTGCTGACACACATCATTCAGTTCCATGTCTCTGTGCCATTCCATATCTGGCTTCCACTTTCTTTGCCATCTGTTCAAATGCACTATACACTTCTGCAGTCTTTGTTGCCCGACCACACTCATTGGCCCTTTACTGTTTGAGTTCCTGTAATATTTACAACTCTCATACATTTGCCTAGGTTAACAATAAGTTCAGGTTTACTGAAGACGAACTTAATATTTTTTTTTTTCCCTGGTGGAATGATTGATGGCGACCCACTTTCATAACCAAAAGTATATGACTTGGATGACACATTGTAAATTCCCCCTCTAGACTCCTTCCGCCCCCATATATCTTGCTGTAGAGACTGGCCAATGTCCTTCCCTAAATCCCGAGTTCCTCGTAGGACATAAATCATATTCTATTCATCCCTGCCTCGCCTGTGGCCATCATGGTGTTGAATCCAATAGACATCTCTAGAATGAATGAGAACAAATATTTCCCAAGGTCACCCAGGACTGCCTGAATCCATATCCCATGCTCTTTATAAAATGCCACAGTGGAAATAAGGCTAATTCATACAGAGCGACTGGCTGAAATCATCTTTTTTTGGTTTGTTTCTTTTTAATGCCCTTCAGCAATGTACCCTGCATGGGAATATTCTCTAGGTCTTTATTTAGAATACCTTTCCTCTCATCCACCATTGCATCATACCTGAAACCCGTCACATCGCATCTTCAACACAATTGATGGTCCTTCAACTCACCTCCACATCCATTAGTTGAAATTACATTGAAAGAAAGGATGATGTTTTAGTCATCGGCGCACACAACCCTCTAAGCGCTTCTATGAATAATACCTGGTAATTGTGGATGCAGGTTTTCTGTGTGTTGGGTGTGGTGCCAAGCATCTCACATACATGACCACCTTCAAACTTCCCAACATCTGTACAAGGAGGTAGTATTAAAATCAACTAACCCAAGAAAACAAAGTTAATTTACTAACTTCATAGTGCTAAAAAGTGGTAGATTTGAGATTCAAACTTGGATTTCTCTTATTATGGATCGTATTGTTGAATTTTCTAAATAATGAGAATCCTTAATTTACTTGAATCAGGACTTTTCTTATCTGCACTTGTATTTATTTATATCAATATCTTTCTAGATATATTTCTCCTAGAAATCAAAGCTCTGCATTTGATGTCTCTGAAAAAAAAATCACCATTAATATCAAGTACAATTTTCTCCTTTTTTCTGAGCAGACATACCTAAAAGAGAGGTGCCTCGATAGAATTGGCAGTTATTAAATGTAGGGTTATTTCTTCACTGCTTTCTATAGAGATACTCATTATCCCTTGATCCAAACAAAAGGGGTGCCTAATGCCAAAATTCTGCCTGGACTTCAGCCTCGTGGAAGGAATTTAATTCTTGGCTTATTTCTCAAAATCCACTGACACATCTTTCAATACTTTAAGCCAGAAACATTGCTGAAGAAATTGCTCACCATGGGTGTCTGGCCACATGGGAAGTGGAGTTCTCTATCCACTTATGAGTTGTATTTCACATCGTGTTCTATTAATGATGCTGTCTAACTACAGAAAACTATTCAATGCTTTGTTCAAACAAACTCCTGATAACTTTGGGCACATACAAATACTTAATACTTCACCATTTCTGGGCATCACCTCCATTACTTTTTTTATGAAATGGGTAGGCTGAAGATTATTTATAAGAGTGTTTTCCAGAAGAGATGATCTAGACTTAGGAAACTAAATGAAGCAATGACAAGCTAATAAAGAACAGAAATATGCCTTTAGCTTATGTTTTCTAACTCCAATGCCAGTTTTACTACTGTTTTTTCAATCTGCTCTGCACATTTGCAAACTTTGAATTAACTGAAAGTGAAATTATTTTGTAATCAAGTTGTGTCGTATCCTTAAACATTTTAATGTATCTACCATTTATTGAACATAAAAGTTATGGGCTGCATACTAAAGTATCAAAACCAACCCACAAAGGGTAAGCCAGCAAAAAGGCACTTAAACTGACTAAGAGTGAGAAGCCATGTTGCCAATGCCTTCATATTCAGAAATTGACCAAGTTATGTATGGGCATGTACAACTATGTCACAAAGAACCTTGTCATATGTACAATCATAATGCACAAAAAAAGAGAAAAATTCAAAATTATCTCATTCTTAAACTAGAATTTCTTTGACTTGCCAAAAACTGTTCCAGAGCCAAATGCATTATATGAAATAAGGATTCTATATTATGCTCATGAAAATTCAAAATTCAATTAAAATATGAAAGCCCATGGTTAAGTCATTCATTTTAAAGCTCAATTAAAAATGTCTAGTTTTGTTACAGAATTTATTCGGAAGGCATTTAAGTAAGATTATTCATTCCATTTTGGTGCCTATTGCTATCTTTGGTATATAGTGTGAGATCATATTCCTAAGATAGTAACCCATAAATAACTGAAGGACCGTTAAGATTTATGTGTTTATGTTTATCATCATATTAATCTAGTTTATCTTAAATTACACCTAGATTTTTATGTTTGTTAATACTTTGCTATTTTTTAATATTGAGTACAACTCAAGGTCTGGCTATATCACCATTTTCTTGACCATTTACCCATTGGAGGAATCTTTGGTTATTTCTAGCTTTGGGTTATTATGAAGAAAGCTGTAATAAGCATATGTGTGTAAGTCTTTATGGGAACATGAGTTTCATTTTTTTTTTTTTTAGGATGAAAGACCATAGGTATAATTGATGGGTAATGTGTTATTCAAATATTTATTTATTTACGACATTGCTAGGGCGACTGGTCTATTTCCCATTCTCACCAGAAATGTTTGAGTGACTTAGCTGTTCTGTTGCACTTGGATTGTTAATATATTTTTTTTTAATTTTACCCACTATGATAGGTGTGCATTGATATCCCTTTGTTAGCTTACCTTCAATCCTCCTAATGGTAATGACTAAAGATATTTAATATTTTTCCTGTGCTTATTTGCCATAAAATTCTTCCTCATATATTTTGCTTTGTGTGTGTGTGTGTGTGTGTGTGTGTGTGTGTGTGTGTGTGTGTGTTACTGGGGATTAAACACAGGGGGATTGTACCTCTGAGGTACATCTCTAGCCATATTTTTTATTCTTTATTTTGAAACAGGGTCTCACTAAGTTGT
The DNA here is from genome assembly GCA_004027655.1 of Graphiurus murinus. Lineage (NCBI taxonomy): Eukaryota > Metazoa > Chordata > Mammalia > Rodentia > Gliridae > Graphiurus > Graphiurus murinus. Next base: position 93,152 of record PVLC010002778.1, read on the forward strand.
AGAAGACCCCACTAAGTGGCTGAGGCTGGCTGTGAACCTGCACTCTTCCTGTTTCAGCCTACAGAGTACTGGAATTTCAAGCTTGTGTGCCACTATGCCTGGCTTGCCATTTTTCTAGTTGGATAATTTTTTCCTTTTTTTTTTTTAATAGTCAAATTCCAAATATGGTGACATATTCCAGATACTAGTTGTTTATCAGACATATAGTTTGCACATATTTTTCTCCCAGTTTGTAGTTCAAATTTTCATTCTCTTAATATCTGTTTCCCTGAGCTAAAGTTTCTAATTTTGTTGAAGTTCAATTTATAAAATTTTACTTTAGTGGATTACATTTTTTGGCTAAAATATATTTACTTAGCCCTTGATCATGAAGACATTTTATATTTGTTTCTAAAAGTTTTACTATTTTGGGTTTAGGTTTATTATTAATTTTGAGTTAATGTTGTCTATCTTGTAAGACTACATCAAGATTTCGGGTTTTTTTGTTTGTTTGTTTGTTTTTTGCCTACTAATATCCACTAAGCCAAGACCATTTATTGGAATGATTATCTTTTCTTTATTAAATTTATTTTACATTGAGAATCAGCTGAATATATTTATGTAGCTCTATCCACAAGTTTCTTATTCTCTTCTCTTGATGCATATATCTCTTCTTATGTCATTGTCACAAAGTCTTGATTTCTATAGCTGCATAATAAGAAATGTAATATGCAGAGTGATTCCTTTCAATTGATCTTATTTTCCAAGATTGTTTACTTATTCAAGTTCCTTGGCTTTTCTGTATAAATTTAGGATAGTGTTTTTATATCTACACAGCCTTGCTTTGGAGCTAATAGGAACTGCATTTAGAGCTGTGCATCAATTTGAGATTTACGGCTTTATTTTGATTTTTCATAAACATCTTGTAGTTTCCAGCACACAATTCTTACACATGCTTCATTATATTTACACTTACTTATTTTATTACAATTTGATTCTAAAGAGTATTGTATTTTTATTTCAGATATCCATGTGATAGCTGTTAGTTTCAGAAATAATAATTTTTATGTTTATCTTGTATATTTCAATCTTGCAGAATACACTTTTTACTTATAAGCAATTGCGGTATTAAAATTCTTTCGCTTTATTTCACTGGGTAGATTTTCCAGTACTGAAATGAAAGGTGAGAACAGAGATCATTTCCTGATTCTTTTGTTGTTGCTGGTGGTGATGGTGGTGGTGATGGTACTGGGGATTGAATTCAGGGACATTTGACCTTGAGCTACACCCTTAGCCCTTTTTATTTTTTATTTTGAGATAGAGTCACTAAATTGCTGAGGGTCTAGTAGAATGGCTGAGGCTGAGACTGTGATCATCCAATCTCAGATTGCTAAGTACTGAGATTTTAAGTGTGCGTGACTACACCCATGCCATTTCCTGGTTGCTCATTTTATGGGGAAAGCGTTCAGTTTCTCACCACTAAGCATAATATAAATCATAGGTGTTTCTTTGTAGCTCTTTTAACTAAAATTGAGAGAATTTTTGTTATTTCTATTTTTCTGTTGTAAATAAGTATTGAATTTTGGCAAATTTGGTTTTGTTTCTACCCAGACTTATATGATCATTTTTTTCTATTTTCATCTGAAAATATGATATAGCATATTATGGATTTTTTCAACATTGAACTAGCCTTTCTCATTTGGTCCTGAAGATAGAGTTCTCTTTATGTATTGCTGAATTCTGTCTGTGAATAGTTAAGAGGTTCCATATCTAGTTTCATGAGAAATATGGGTTCATAGGTTTCTATTGACCAACTGCCTTTATCTGGTTTTGACATTGTATTAATTATAAATTCCTAAAGCTGGCGAAGAAATCTTTCTTCCTCTTCTATTTTCTGGAATATGTTGTATAGAATTGAAGTTTATTTTTCTTTAAATATTTGTCAGATTTCTCCATCAAAATTTTCAGTGCCTAGAGATTTATTTTCGGGGAACATTGTTTAAATTATAATTTCAATTTCCTTAATAGGGATATTCAATGTATATATTTAATGTTAGGCTAAAAGCAATTGTGTTTTGCCAAGAATTGGTCCATTTCATCCAGATTATCAAAATTTCATGTGTTGAGTTATTCACTGTTTTGCCTTATTATCCTTTTAAAGTTTGCAGGGTCGTTATTCCCAGCCCATGATTTCTTCCTAATATGAATAATTTGTATCTTTCTCTCTCCTTTTTAAGAGTCTTGTTGGAAGTTACCAATTTTATTAATGTTTTAAAAATAATTCTTTATTTTTTTTTTAGAAGTAATATCAGAGAATTTTCCAAACATAGGAAGAGAAGTTGACACACAGGTATAGGAAACATATAGAACCCCTCTAGACAAGACCAAAGAAGAGGTTCACCATGCCACATAATAATAAAATTGACTAATGTAGAGGCCAAGGAGAAAATCCTAAAGGCAACAAAAGTAAAAGACCAAGTGACATTTAGAGGCAAACCAATTAGAATCACTTGGTTCGGACCTCCCAAACCAAGTCATGAAAGTCAGGAGGGGCTGGAGCAACATATTCCAAACTCTGCAAGAAAATAACTTGCAGCTAAGATTATCCTACCCATCAAAACTCTCTTTCAAAATTGAAGGGGATATAAAAACCTTCCATGACAAACAGAAACTAAAAGAATTTGTCTCCCAAACCATTTCTTTGTTTCTTGATTATGATTTTTATTTTTTGTTTTTGTTTTCAAGTTCAATTACTTTTTCCATTTTGTTTTTCATTTTATCAATTTCTTCTTTCTGCTCATTTTGGGCTTATTTTGCTTTATTTTTTTTTTCAACACTCGTGACAGGAGGTTAGAACATTGCATTGAGAGTTCTCTTTCTTGCTTGCTTTGTGTTTGTTTGTTTGTTACTGGGAATTGAACCCAGGGGAACATTCTACCACTCAATTACACTTTTTATGCAGTACTGGGGATTAAACTCAGGGGCATTCTACCTTCGAGCTATACCCCCAGCCCTATTTTTTTTTAATTCTTTATTTTGAAACTGGGTCTCACTAAGTTGCAGAGTGCCTCACTAGGTAGCTAAGGTTGGCTGTGAACCCAGATTCTCCAGTCTCAGCCTCCCAAATGCTGGGATTACAAGCATATGCCACCACACCTGGCTATTTTTCTTTTGTTTGCTTGTTTGTTTTTGAAACAGGATCTCACTAGGTTACTGAAAATTTTCTTGTGTTGCTGAGGCTGACCTTGAACCTGCAATATTTCTGTCTCAGCCTCCCAAGTACTGGGATTGCAGGTGCACATCAACAAACTTGGCTTTTTCTTCTGTATTAGTGTATGCATTCAGTGCTAGCAATATCCCTCTGCTTTGTGCCTACAAATTTCAGATACTGTATTTTAATGTTCATTCTTTTTTTAAAGAATGTTCATTCTTTCTAAAATTTCACTTAAAATTTTATCTCTGATCCATAGACCATTTAGAGGTGCCTTGGTTTGTTTTGATTAGGAACTCAGCTTAATTGGGAGAGAAAGTTGAGTTACTAGGTATAGGAGTAGCCAATCAAAGCATCCAGCCAACAATGAAAGAGGAAAGCTTCTGATTACTTTCTATGATGGTACAAGCAAGAGCAGAGGACCAAAGCAAGAGCCAATGACCCAAACAAGAAGAAAATCCTCATTCCATTTCCCCCCATGCAGTAGCACCCTGGCTGAGGGTCACATGGTTCTGCACAGATGTGGAGGTACAGTTTCATGGATCTTCAGATGTTGAGGCAGGGGAGTGTGATAGATAAGAAGAGAAGGGGAGGAGTGAAAGAGTGCTGGAGACTGATTAAGCGGGAGGAGAGGCGAGGCAGCTTCAATTTTGTGCTCCATCCTTCCATAATGGGTTCCTCCGAGAGGACGTCTCAGGCTCCAGATAAAGAGAATTAGGGATAGGGATCTGGGCTTAGGAGCACTGGTAAGTGAAGGCTGTGACGGGCCAGGAGGCTCTGAATCCTTGCCTGCAAGCCCTCCCCCAGGCTGCCATTCACTGGCCAGGTATCAGGTCTGGTGTGGGAGGGCAGCTGCCCTGAGAACAGCCTGGTGAAGCCTTTGGAATCGTCTTATCATTGGGGATGAAAAAATCACAGGAAAATTTTGAATCAGAACATAGATTCCTTAATTTAACTCCTCTAGTTTTCAGACAGTGCATAAGAAATGTGTTACCTGAGTAGGTCAGATGTTTAGGAGCTGAGGCAATACTCAGATAATTAATCTGAAGCTACAGGGGACCAAGAGGATGATTCCAGGCAGGATCATGCTCCCTGAATGTAATTATGGATCCCAAAAGTGAACAGATGCCATGAACAGATGCCCCTTTGTCCATCCAGGGTCATGTTAGAGAGCTAGGAGCCATTTTCATTAGTTTTTGTATGGATCCTGTTTTACTTGGCCATGAGTATCATCAGTTTAGGTTCAAGATACTTGTGACCAGTAAGTTGAAGCTGACCTAATGCCTCCCAGGACTGAGACAGTGCCATGATACTTGGGATACACCATCAACAAGGACAGTCCCAGAGGGTGCATGTGGTCCATGGAAACAAAGAGTTCACAATGTCAGGTGACCCCAAGCAGAACACACACCAGTAAGACAGTGCAGGTTAACAGCCCTCTAATGTAATGTCTGATCACGGGGCTTCCTGCACAAAGTTCACCAGTCCAGTCTAAATAATTCAGTTCAGCACTCGATTTTAGAGAGGCTTCCTGAGGCAGGTTCAACAGCTCAGTTAGTTCATGACAACAGTCCACTGGCCTTGCCAGTATGTAGAACATCTGGGGTGATCTGCGTGAAGAACAGGTACTGGAGCTGTTCTGTCTAATCACCAGGTATGATCATAAGTGTTTGGAGATGTTCTGGTTATCTGTCTATTGTTGATTTCTATTTTTATTCCTTTTTAACTGAAGAATGTATTCTGTATGATTTCAGTACTTTAAACATTTTCATGCTTGCTTTATCATCCAAGATCGGAACTACCTTGCCATCTCTTAGTATCTTGGTGTATATTCTATTAACATTCAAAAGGAATGTGATGGTCCGACTGTTGGGTGGACCTCAACCCAATAGAATTATTAAATTCACTGGGAACCTCTAACTTAATCATAGGGCAGATATGGATAATTCAAATAACTCTGTAACTCAGAAATGCCACACAGATAAGCGAGGTCATAGTGTCAGCAAATCATCCTTCTGATCAGTAAGTATATGTGGAAACAACTGAAGAATAGTCAGGGGATGGACAAAGAAGGCACACAGAGGCATGTTAAGAATTAGTTGAGAGAAAAAGTCATATAGGATAAACTTTCCTGGAGTCTTTCAAATAAAGCATTCTTTCCATATATGAACAGCACTGTGCAGATCTGTACACAGTCCTAAAAAACTAATTTGATCACTGCTCTTGTTCTCAGAGATAATTCACTCCCTTGGAAAAGATTTATAGCACCAGTCCAAGTGCTAATGGGCAAGAGTACAAAGGTGAATATGAAATTGGCTGTGGCCTAGAAGACCTGCTTGATGCTTATTAACCAAGCCACCTGTGAGGCAGAGGAGAGCTGAAGCATGGGCTACACTTGTAATTACATGAGTTGAGATTCTAGGTTGGTCAGATACCAAGACTCATATTCTTTCTGTCCCATCTCACTATGCCAAAGGATCTTTCTTAGTTCCTGCAGTTTATTCCCTTTGGATTTTACAAAATAGAGATGCTTTTATCTGATTTTTTAAGAGGGAAGAACATTTCTCACTGAGGCAGGAGGTACCTTAAATCATCGCTAATCAGAGGAAATAACTCTTGAGGATGTGTGATCATTTCACCCATCGTCTGTTACCACTAGTATCCATAATTACTGAGCTTGTTTTAGAAACTTCATAGGCATGAATCCCCTGGATGTAGATTCAGAGAGCATGGATTGTTCTCACTTGTGATCAACTATGAAAAAATTCAGTTCATTTTGTGCATTTTGGCAATTACCATAGAATAACGATGCCATGAATAATAATGAGAGTAAAATTAAAAATTGTCACTTACTCTCTTATTAGATGGATCCATAATCTTTGAGTCTGGTTCTGTATCTGCAAGGAAACAAGATAGTAAGCAACAAAAATTGGCTAATTCAGCAAAAATAATTTGGAAGAATAGTTTCTATGTATCATAGAATTGACGGGCATGCTAGAGTTTGAGGATCAGAAAACAAGCCTTACATCCAACCCGGGTCAAGTTGCAGAGACTCTGTGGACATTATCACCATGGCTGTTCCTGGAGCTCACAGTGTAGACACTGGTTAATGTTACTCCTTAATGCAGTTGTTGCCCATCTCTCTCCCCTTTACTTGTGAACATTTTGGAATGGTCAGGAGTATCTGACCTGCTTAACTCTAGATTATAAATCCAGATTGTGACTTCTAGGGATATAGAAAGAGTTTTTTTCTCCCCAACAACATGATGTCCAATAAGAAATATTCCCACTTGGGAAGGGAGATTACATTCAGAACACTCAATATGGAGATATCTAAAAAAAATACGGAGATATCTAATAAAAACATTATTATCATTAGTATCCACAGAATTGTTGTTGTTGTTGTTGTTGTTGTTGTTGTTTTCAGAAACAGATCCAGTTAATTCAAATATGTCTGAAAAATTGCAATAGGATTCCAGTAAAGATATATCTGAACACACAGCCAAGATTCTTAACTGCTTTACCATTGTCTTCCCTCAAGTAATCTCTTCCTGGCAGTGGTGCAGACGGGGAAAACTTTGTGCAGTGACAAATGCTGTCCAAGTGCCAAGCATTCTTGCTCCTAACTACATTCTCTAGTTGCAATCGCATGAGTAGTATATCATCATCATTACCAGGATGGATACTGACATTGCTGCCTGGACTTAAATCCTGGCACTGTCACTTGTAACTCTGATTTGAGACAAGTTATGAAATTCTACAGTTCTTCAATTTCTGTGTCTATAGCATAACACAGGGAAAAATAATCTATCCTACTTCATATAATATCTGGGACAATTAAGTAAATATATATAAAGTTGTTCAATTTCCATGTCTAAAACCTAATAGGCATAATTAATATATCCTACTTCATATAATATGTGGAACAACTAAGTAAATATGTATATAAAATTGTAAATGCAACATACTTGTGAGATTTCATTAATGAAAAATCTATATAAAGTTGTAAATGCGAGTTATATGTGAGACTTCATTAATGAAAAATATATAAAGTTGTAAATGCAATGTACATGTGCGATTTCATTAATGAAAAGTATATATAAAATTGTAAATGCAACTTACATGTGAGACTTCATTAATGAAAAATGAAGGTTGAAGATTTGAAGCACTGGGTTTTCAGCCTTGCCAGGTTTAGACACAAATAATACACGAAGAAGAAATATATGGGGATGAGACAGGTTTTGGCCAGTGAGAAGATAGCCGGGAAATGCAAGGCAAAGGGTAGTCCTGATAAAAGCAGATGTGAAATGAATTTGTGTTCACAGTCTCACCCCATGATGAGAAACTTCCCACTGGCTCTAATTTTTAAGAGCCATCACTTTCCTCTAAAGTGAAATCAAACAAATAAAAAAAGATAATTGATCTTCACTGGAAGAATTTCTCAAAGGTTAGTAGATCATTTCCTTTTGTGATTCTGGTGACAAAAAAAAATATGAATCATGAATATTACATAATTTAGTTTCAGTCCCCAGCAGTGGCAGAAATGAGGCTGTTTCAAGATTAAAATTTAAAACATATTGATTTTAAGGGGAATTGTACAATTTTACTCTTTTGAGTCTGGACACATGGTGTGTGGAATCATTGAACGAAAAGTAAATGAGTATATTAAGAAAGCAAAACTTGATTCTGTTCTTTAAACATGGGAGTTACCTTAAATGTGAAATATCCTATGATATTCATCAAATAAGCAAAAACAGTGATGCTAAGTGAAATGTTGAGTTGTGCGGGGCATGATGATACATGCCATGCCGGTAATCCCAGCTGCTCAAGAAGTTGAGGCAGGACATCCTAAGTTCATTTCCAGCCTGGGGAATTTAATGTTGAGCTCACGTCTCAACATTTTAGGTACTTTATGATAATAAGTATTGTGACCAGTGGAATATTGGAAAGGGATCAGGGAGAGGAAGGAGAAAGATGAAAAGTCTTGAGGAAGGAAATAGACCAAGTAACATGTCCATTATGAAGGTATCACTAGCAATATTATTAGCATGGACGGGGAGGGAAGAGGGGATAGTGAAATGAGGTTTGGAGGGAAATACATTCAACAATATTGTATGCATATATGAATATATCAATTTGAATATTACTATGAGGTATAATTATATTGCACCAATAAAATTCTAAAAAGAGTTGAAAAATAAAAATAGCTGAGGATGTAGCTGAGTAGTGTATTACCCCTGGGTTCAATCTCCAGCACTGAAAAAATGAAAAAAAAAAGTGAGATATAATAGTGAATAACCTGGACAAGACAAGATTTCCAGGATTTCTCACTGTGACCCTCATCTGTGGCCTAAAGTGAAGAATAAAGATTAAGTGCTGCACACTGCACAGTTACTCCAGCAAGAAAGGCAAGCACTGCTGAACTCAACCACAGAATGATGTTGGGGTATAGTATGGTGTCCCCAAGCCTCTGCAGAATCTGAGTCACACCATACCTGTCACTCACTGAGGATTCCTGATTACAGCCCCCTCTCACCTGGGCAATCTGGCAACTGCATCAAGCTATTTATAGCAACCGGTGACAAAGGAAGACAGAGGGATTATAAGTGTATGATACCAGTCCCAGTTCAGAAAATAAATCATTACAAATGCCACGTGTTAACTTTATTCAGTACTTGAAATCATGCAGGATTATCCCTGAAAATCAAGTGTCAGTAGCTGGCCTCAGAGCTGGGCCAGTATAGGCAGAGGTCTGAGACACTGAGGTGACAGAGACAGGCAGCTGGGATGCAGAGTGTCTAAGTTTCATTCCCAGTCCTGTCACTTGATTTGTGCTTCTGCAGATGATTCACCTGAGCGAATCAAAAACAAAGAGGTTACCATGAGAGGGCTGTTGGTTCTTCCTGCATTTTCAAATGCTTCCCTTTGGAAAAGCAAGATTCCGTGACCAGTCCTAAGAGGAAAAGTGGGTAGTGGCATGCAGCTGTAAGAAGGGGACCGCTGACCTGTAGAGGGGATCAGGATAGAGAAGCTTCCTTCATTTCAACCCAAGGACCTGTGTGGGAATATCTTACACATTAAGATTTCTTGTCAGATTTTATTTGATGCAATAAAAAAGATGATTCAGAGAGGTAAAAGGTTGAAAGACAGTCTTAAGGCCAAGTCAGGGCCCAAGGGACAAATAAATTCTGATCATGAAGTGGCAGACACAGTAAAGGTGTAAAAACAAAAACAAAAACAAAAACACTTGTTCAGGGAGATTTCCACATGCAGAACATAGCAAAGAGTGTGCCTTTGGAATCCAGTTCTTGAAGATGGTGACCATGACCGAGTGTGTGATGGGTGAGAGGGGAGTGCAGGGTCAGATACTCAGAGCCCTCAATCCAGTGAGGAACTGTGCTTCTTCTCACAAGCAGCTGGAGGAGCTGTCAATCATCCCCATGACCGAGTGTAGGCCAGGAAAGCTTTCCGTAGTTTTTGTGTGGTTGTTTCTAAGACTCCAGTGTTATCGATCCGTGTCTTTTTGGTTCATTTGACCATGATAAACCAAGATGTGTTTGTAAAGTTGCTGAGGCAGTCAACAGATAGATATCCATCTGGTCTAACTTCTGGGAAAGTTTTCTGTCTCATCACAATCTGAAATAATAGAATTTTGTTTGGGTATTCCTTTTTGTTTCTCTCCTTCCCTTCTTTGCTTCTTTTTTTTTCTCCCTTCTACCTGTCCACTGCTTAAAAACATATATCCTTGATCATGAAATATCCTGTATGTATCAATTAAAAATAAAGCACAAATAAATGCATATATACATATATTTTAAAATTTTATCAGTGTATTATAATCCTATAAAATAGTGAGGTTCATAGTGATTTATTTACATATGCATACATACACGTATGTATTAAATGTACCAACATATTATGTAACAATATTTACACATAAATAATAAAAAATTTAAAACTAATAATTTTATTAATAAACAAAATTATTAAAGGAAACAAGGAAAAAATATATTCCTACCATGGAACATATAAGCAAGACATGGTTCCTCTTTTTGAAGAGGTTGGACTTTGCAGGAAGAAATTGACAAATAGAATACTACCCGAAAGATGTAAGGCACGATAGTTAACTGTTTAGACTTTAGAATTAGAGTAATTCTGCTGAACTCTGATCTTTAGCTTAATGTCTAGATAATCTTAGATTAATTTACTTGTATTTCTATGTCTCAGTCTCCTGAATACAATGAGGAAAATAAACAGAGGCACTGGGAGAAAATTGGTGCTAGGGTCGGATAAGGTAATAAGTATCTACTGAATCGAATAATGACCCCTTCACCAAAAAGGAAAGATGCCTAACCCTTATTTTTCCAGCTCATGAATATGGTACCAGACATTAGTAGACAGGACAGAGCAGCATTGTAGGGAGCACACGGACTCTGCCCTCACGAAGACCATGGTCTGAATCTTGAGTCCACTAGTTTACTACCAGCATGTCCTTTGGGAAATGACTTTAGTATTTAAAGCTTAGGGCCTGATCTCAACAAAGGCAGGGATGCTGGCTTTGCTGGGCCACTGGATGAGTATGTGCTTCTGCCACAGTGTGTTTGCTCTAGAGTCCTTGCTACTCAGATGCATGTCTCCCATCTAGTATTGTTGGGGCTTCGAATAGATTTTTTTTCTAATGAATATAAGGATGTGCAAAGAAATATGAAAGCAAATATAAAAGGAAGAATTCACTTCTTGTTGAAGTATGGAGCAGTGAGAAACGGATTCAAAGTAATGGATTTTGACCTAGTTTAAAATAAGACAAATCCACAGGGTTCTATCTCAATTTATTTTCCAATGTGAGGCAATATTAGTGTAAATAATGATTGCTTAGTAAGAATCCATATGTCCCTTAGTTAATGCACTATCTCTGGTCCTCAAAAATCTTACCATTTATTATGGCCATTCACATGAGGAGGAAATGATGAGCAGAAAAGATAAATAATGTCTACAAAGTCACATAACCTGTATGGAGTAGAATCGGAATTCTAAGTCAGCCTGTCTGTCTTGCCCAAGGAATCTTCTCCACTTCCCTTTGACATGGCCTCCTGAGGAGGGTAAAAACAGGCCAGTGTTTATGCTCATGTGAGACAAGTTTATTGCCAATCTCCTTCTCCAAGTGGTTATGAAGTTGCTAGTGGGCAGAATGGCTGGATGGTCATGTTCTCGTGGAGTTTTTTATAAAGCTCTCCACTCCTTGCACTGTCATTTCCATCCTCTACTGCCAGGCTCCAGGTGGTACTGTGGCTGACTCTGGAGGATGGACCTGTGGTGTCTCCAGGGCCCAGATGCTGCTCTTCCCTGATCACAGTGTGAAAAAGGATGCTTGTGTCTCCAAAGATGACTTTCCTGTTCCCTCCTCTTTCCTTAAGCCACAAACATGAATAAATAGGTCTCTGGGATGGTTCCATTTGATAAACTTCTAGGACCTATCATGGTTTTCAACCAAGATAACATTTCGTAAGAAGGTATACCTGGCCAGGCGTGGCGGTGCATGCTTGTAATCCCAGCATTTGGGAGGCTGAGACTGGAGGATCCGGGTTCGTGGCCAGCCTCAGATACTTAGTGAGGCACTCTGCAACTTAGTGAGACCCTGTTTTCAAAATAAAGAATAAAAAATAGGGCTGGGGGTAGAGCTCAGAGGTAGAATGCCCCTGGGTTCAATCCCTAGTACCACAAAAAAAAAAAAAGGTATACTTGGGTAGAAGTGCTTTGCGTCTATTTGAGGGAGATCTAACCACAGGTTTTTTTTGTTTTTTGGTTTTTTTGTTTTTTTTCTGTCAAGCATGTCTATTGTACCCTCACAGAGAAAGACCATGACTCTCCTGCAAGAATCAATCCTGCATGTGATGCTTTTTCCAAGCAGAGCATTATTTCTGTCTTTATTGCAAACTCCCTTACATCTTCTCTAACCTCTTGCATTTACAAAGTGTGTGTGTGTTTGTGAGTGTGTGTGTGTGTGTGTGTGTGTGTGTGTGTGTATGTGTGGTGGGGGGGGTGGAGCATAAACTGGCTCATACAGAGCATGAAAGCCAGGATCAGATCCGATGGCCTTGGCCAGAAAGGAAACAGAGTGAAGAGGAAAGATAAGTCACTGTGATGCTCTTATGGAATAAAAGGGCCTTTAGCCAGACAAGGGTTGGGAGATACAGGATATCAAAATTATAGGCAACATTTTCTTTACATGCTTTCTTAAAGGTGAAAGGGCCCATAATTTATATTCTCACCTGGAAATATAACTTCAAAATGACAAAGAAACACTTTAACTGAAATCATTTCTAGCCATAATATTCTTCCCCTGGAATATCACTACTCACCTTCTGTTGCAAACACTGCAAGGGGATGAATCCAAATTATTTTCTTTAATTCCAATAATAGCTAGAACATTAGTCAATATGTATTGGGTATTTATTTTGTTTCAGGCACCATGATAATACTTTCAGGTCTAATCTTATTTAAACTCCTAAGAATACTGTAAGTCAGGGACTGTTTTACAGATGAGGATGCTAGTTTTTTTTTTTTTTTTTTTTTTTTTTTTTTTTTTTTTTTTTTTTTTTTTTTTTTTTTTTTTTTTTTTAAGTTTATGTTTCCAGTGAATGATTGTTTGCAAAGCCCAGGTAAGAAACGGTCTGCTTCCAACTCCTGTTCTCTCAATAATGATATATATTGTGATCATCTCTCTAGTTATACTTTACATTGGAGTTGTCTGCACTGTTTCATTTCATTATCATAGCAATCACATGTGGGAGCTACTGGTTACATTATTTTCAAGTTATAGTGGAGGAAATTGGCTCAGGGAATTTAAATGAATTCCTTCATGTCAAAATGTTTGTAAATGGCAACAGTAAGCAATGTGGATGCAAGGATACGATTTTAACTAGCGATGATGCTTCAGGATTCAGTGTAATTCCAATGGTCATTGACATGTATAAAGGAATTCCTCTGAATTTAACTGTTTAAAGAGGTAAATGCAAACCTCAGAAACAACAATACTTCAGAGGCCAAAATGGGAGGATCTCAGGAAATTTCTGACAATGAACATCTAAAGAACCAGAAGAAAATGAAAATCTAGAAGAAAATTGAACCAAATCCCACTCCCCACCCCAAGGCAGGCATGGAATGAGAGAGTATCTATAAGGAGTTGATAGGTAACAGAAATCACATGGTAGAATCACAGATAGGATAAAACTAACATTGCAACTATCTTGAAGAAAAAGTAAGACACTGGTAACCCAGGTGAGAATCAATTTTTTTGTTGTTGTTGTTTTACTCCCATTTGTTTCCTTCTCTCATAGACATGCATTAACTAGAAGAAAATCCCTTAAGGACAGATATCCTATGGTATCTATATGTACCTAGTTACACAACAGTGTTTAGCTCACGGCTGCTGTTCAATAAACATTAGCTTTTGGACACTCAGAAAACAAAGAAGAAAAACAGAAGCAGAAAGAGTGTTTTTCCTACAAATCTTGATTTCCAGTGCCACGCAGCCTGAATGCATGACTGTCTCAATTAATTTTAAGACAGAACTAATTTTGAAAAAGTACAGGATGAACTGAAAATAGCAAGGTCTAAGTAGATACATTTCCACGCAGACTAGCTTTGATGGGTTGGAAAAGAAATTGAACAAGATAAAGCATTTTCAACTCTCTGCCAGAATATGCCAAAATCCATCTCTCTAAAGCAAGTCTTAATCACAGCCAAATTTCTCCTCAAAGTACATTAAGGTTATATAAGCCTCAGGGCTCCATTCAGCTGAGCAAGAACAAACTCTTTCTGTCTCTCCTGAGTTCTTCTTCAATTATCATCATTGTTGAGTTATTAAGAGAACAAATTGCCCTTAAGTATGTTCTTGACAAGCCCTCGTCTGCCTTGAAGCTCCAGGTAGTCTTGTGAAGCACCAATGAAGCATCAGCATAGAGTCCTGGGGGTGACTTGGAGACTGTTTTTGTCCCAGCAGTGTGACACATGCCTCTAGTGACTTCCTCTCTCCTGCCCTGCAATGGCTAGGCATGACATGAGATTTTGGGGATGTCAGCAGAATCACAGTCCTGCTGACATCCTTGAGCTACAGCAAATGAGTCAGAATTTTGCTTCTTTCTGGTGTGCTTATTGCATGAAAAAAGTTAACTCTTCTCTGCTTATCCTACTCTTGGCCTTTGATCACTTGCAGCTAAAAATCACTTCCAACTGAAAGAGTCCACTTGGTTTCACATTCCCTCCTTCCCCCAGTTCCTGCAACCTTCCACACATTTCAGGATCTAGTTCAGATACAATTTTTTTCATCAGCCATTTCCCTATGTCTTAAAATGATCTTTCCTTACTCTCTTTGCTGTACCTCTTTATATGTTAACTTCTGAATATCTGTATAAATATATACACAATTATTTGCATGCTTACTTATTGAACATAGAGAAATAACATTATTTTGGGTATCTTATGTAGCAAGGGTCAGAAAACATATTTTTTTAATAAAAAAAAACCCAGAGTAATAGTTTAAGTTCATAGGCCATGTGACCTGTGTTTCAGCCACTTAATTCTGCCACTATAGTCTGAAAACAATAATAAATGGTATCTTAATTGGTGAGCATAACCATGTTTCTACCAAACTGTCTTTACAAAAAAACAAAAACAAAAACAAGCCGGGCGTGGTGGTGCACGCTTGTAATCCCAGCATTCGGGAGGCTGAGACCGGAGGATCCGGGTTCGCGGCCAGCCTCAGCTACCTAGTGAGGCACTCCGCAACTTAGTGAGACTCGGTTTCAAAATAAAGAATAAAAAATGGGGCTGGGGGTATAGCTCGGAGGTAGAATGCCCCTGAGTTCAATCCCCAGTAC
>PVLC010002779.1:0-57060 GCA_004027655.1 Graphiurus murinus
CCTAATATGTGGATGCTAGGGAGAAGATGGGGCATAGGAGGGTCTCCAGATGAAAAAGAGAGATCCTCGATAAGCAAAGAAGTTGATTTAATTATAGTGGATGCATGGGGCAGAGGGACACCCTAAAGCACATGATGTACCTACACAATCATATCAAGGTCACTCATTGAAGTGAACCTTAGGGGGAGGGAGGGGGAGGAAATGGGGAGGGAATCGGGGAAGGGGTCAAATGAGAATTGTGTGCAAATATGTTGTTAACAATTTGTACTTAACAAAGATGTATGCTAAATTGCACGAATTACTACAATAAAAATTAAAAAAAAAAGGAAAAAAAAATAATTATATTTTCAAAAGCAAAATAAATAATGACAAAAGTGATATTCATTTACATATATTTTTCCAAATCTTTCTAATGTTTAGATTAATATAAGGCACCTCAGGTTTCATATCAGCTTCTACATTTAATTTTTTTCTGTAATAACATGTCATATAGTATTTGAAAACTCCATTCTACATTTGTTAAACTATAAATAATGCCATAATATTTAGAAGAAACAAAAATTTTTTCTTAGACCTCATATATAAAATTGATTTGATGTAAAATTATTTTTACATAGCCTCAAGGAAGGACTATGGATATAAAATTCTATACCCAGCCAAATTATTATTAATAACCATATAAAGTTTACAGAGAGATGCTTTAAATATGGTAAAGCACAGCATATATAGTCCCTGTGTTACTTTTTCTCAATATAATATTAGAGAATATATCACCTATAAATGATCAATAAAAATTGAGGACTCATGAGAGCAAGTGCTATCTAGAATAGAAATTATTGGTTAATGCTAATACTGGCTAACTACCTAAATATAAGTACAGATAATCATTTTACTTCTAGTTATAAAGTTAAATATAAACCCTAGAGTAATTATTTAAATATTGTCATATCTTTTTTATTTACATATTTTTTCAGAACAAATTAAGAAAGCCTATGAACATAGAAGTAGCAGAAAGTATTCTTTCTCTTTCATAATGAAAAGTTAAAAAACTTACTTTCTAAAATACAAAAGAAGATAAAACAGAAAAAATTCAAATGAAAAAGACTAAAACATAAGAATAAAAAAGAAATAAAAGAAATACTTGTAAAATCATTTTTATATTTTCAGTAATTAATTAATTTAACCATTATCTTAAACTATTATACTGAGTCAAATGCATTCTCATTTTTCCCCACCAAATTTATTTGTTTATGTATGTATATATGTATTTATTTAGGTGGATTGTAATCATACATCTTGATAAAGTTCATCATGATAGAAGAATACACACACACAGTACTTTTTGAGCCCTCCTCCAGTTCCCACCCCACTCTCTCTCCCTCTCCCTGTCCACATTCCCATACTCAGCCCAGTGATTAGCTTTGATAAGTGTGTGTATGTACATCATGATCATTGAAGTATTTTACTCTTCAGTTCTTCCTCCCCCCTTCCATCTCCTGCAATTAGGTTCCCTTCTGCACTCCACTAAGGTTTCTCCTTTCTCTGAGTCCATCCGGTGTTCTGATGTTCTCCCCCATAGCTTCTGCATATGGGGAAGAATATCTGACCCTTCAATTTTTGTGACTGACTAATCTCACTTAGCATAACATTTTCCAGCTCCATACATTTCCCTGAAAATGATATAGTATTGTTCTTCTTTATGGCTGAGTAGAATTCCATTGTGTATATATCCCAGAGTTTTGTAATCCATTAATCTATTGATGGACTTGTCAACTGACTCCATAGTTTAGCAATTATGAATTGTGAAGCTATAAACATAGATATGCCTGTATCACTATGGTGGTCTGTTTTCCATTCTTTTTGGTAGATAAACAGGAGTTGTATAGCTGGGTCATATGGTAAGTTCATCCCCATTTTTCTGAGAATCCTGCATACTGTTTTCCAAAGTAGTTGCACTATTTTGCAATCTCACCAACAGTGTATCAGAGTTCCTACTTCACATTTTCATCAGCATTTATTATTGTTTGTGTTTTTAAAGATTGTCATTCTAATTTAGGTTAGGTGAAATATCAAGGTAGTTTCAATTTGCATCTCTTTGATTGCTAATGATGTTGACCATTTTTCATGTATTTATTGGCCATTTGTATTTCTTCTTTAGTGAAGTGACTATTTAGTTCACTTGCCCATTTTTATTGGGTTATTTTTTGTTTGTATATTTGTTTTGGTGAGTTTCTTGAGTTCTTTATATATTCTAGATATTAGTCCTATATCAGAGGATATCAGCTGGCAAAATCTTCCCCATTCTGTTAGCTTTCTCTTGAGGTTATTGATGGCTTTCTTTCCTGCACAGAAGTTCTTCAGTTTTATACAATCCCACATATTAGTCCCTATTTTAATTTCTTGTGCCTTTGGGGTCTTGTTATGGAACTTTTAACCCATGCCTATATGTTGGAGTATTGGTTCTATGTTCTCTTGGAAAGGGTAGGGTATAACTTCCAGGTGCTTGATCTATCTTGATCTTGTGCAGGGCAAGAAAGTAAAACTTATTTCCATTTTTCTGCATATGGATAACCAGTTTTACCAACATCATTTATTAAAGAGGCTATCTTTTTTCTAGTGTATGTTTTTGGCCCCTTTGTTAAAAATCAACCATTTGTGTGTCAATTTGTTTCTGAATATTCTGTTCTGCTCCACTGGCCTATGTGTCTGCTTTTGTGCCAGTACAATGCTGTTTTTATTACTATGACACTATAGTATAGTTTGAAATTAGACATTGTGATACCTTCTTCATGGTTCTTATTGCTGAAATTATTTTACTCTGTGCTTTTTTATTGTTTCAAATTAATTTAAGGATTGGTTTTTCTATATCTGTGAAGAATGACCATGGTGTTTTAATGGGAATTGCATTGAGTCTGTTATTACTTTTGGAAGGATAGCCATTTTTATGATATTTATTCTGCCTATTCAAGTGCAAGGGAGATTGTTCCACCTTCTAAGATCTTCAATTTCTTTCTTTAATGTTTTCTAATTTTCATTGTAAAATTCTTTTTCCTTGTTTAGAATTATTCTTAAGTTTTTTATTGTTTTTGAGGTCATTGTGAATGAAAATATTTTCTGGATTTCTTTTTTTAGTGGATTTATGGAAAACTTCTGAGTTTTTTAGATTAATTTTGTATCTAGAAATTTGCTGAATTTGTTAATCAGTTCTAAAAGTCTTTTGGTTGAGTTTATTGGGTGTTCTAAGTATAGGAACATGCCATCTGCAAACGATTTCTTTCTCCTGCTTCATTACTTTGACTAGAGTCTCAAGTACTATATTGAAAAGGAGTGATAGTGGACCTTAAAGCCTTGAAGACTTGAAGACTATTTTGTCTGATGTGAGAGTTGCTACTCTGTTTGTTTTCAAGTTATATCAACATGGATTACCTCATTCCAGCCCTTCACTTTTAGTTTGTGAGGATGTTTACCTGTAAAGTGCATTTATTGCACACAGCATATAGATGGATTGTGATCATTAATCCATTTTGCCACTTTATGTCTTTTAATTGGGGAGTTGAAGCCATTGATATTCAGCATATTTATTGAGAGATGACTTTTAATTCCTACAATTTTGAGTTGTAATTTCTATTTGAGGTAATGTTTGTACTTTGTTTAGTTGTTCGTTTCATGAAAATCATCCTTTCTCTGGTTCTGTCATATATTTTTTATTTCTTGTTTGTAATTTATCTCTTTGAATATTCTCTCTCGTGCTGGTTTGGAAGACATAGATTCTTTCATCTTCTCTTTGTCATGGAAGATTTTTGTTTCTCTGTCATATTTGAAAGATATCTTTGCTGGATAAAGTAGTCTTGGTTGGATGTTGTTTTCTTTCAGAGTTTAGAATATGTGAATTCAGTCCCTTCTGGATTTCATGATTTTGTTTGAGAAGTCTGGAGTGATTTTCATTGTTTTTGTCTTTGAATATCACTCAGTCTTTTACTCTCATTGCATGAAAATGATCTCTTTGGTGTCTTTATTAGTCAATTTGATTGTTATGTGGCATCGTGAACCTTCTCTGATCTTGTCTAATATGGGTCTTTATGTTTTATGTATCTGTATATTGACCTCGCTTTCTATGTTTAGAAAATTTTCTGATAATATATATCTGAAAAGATTCTTGAACCCTTTGGTTTTGGCTTCTAGACTCTCTTCTATACCTAATCTTCTTAGATTTGGTCTTTTATAGTTATCCCAAATCTCTTGAGTGTCCAGCTCATGTTTTGCTAATTGATTTACTAAATTATATATTATGGATTTATTTTTGGAGTTGTCATCTTCTAAGAGTAATATTCTGTTTAACATATGGTCTGTTGTACCATTGGTTGTATTGATTTTTTTCATTTCATTTATTGTATCCTTCACTTACTTCAGAGTTCTTCTTTTATTCCTGTTCAGGTATCAGTTTCTTTGTTTATATGATCTTTCATTTCTTTAGGGCTCTCTCTGAACTTTTCTTCTGAAATCCTGAATTATTTCTACTATTGAACTTCTGAATTCTCCTTCTGTCATTCTCTGAAGTTCTGAGTTGATTTGTTCTGTTGTTATGGGATTGCAGACACTAATTGTTTCCTTGCTATACTTCTTTTTCATATTTTTAGGTTTCTTAAGTTTTTATCTTTGTTGCTTTTGCTGGTTCTTTCTCTCTTTCTTTCTCATTCTGTGGGTTTCTTGTATTGAATGTCTCTCACTTTTTAATATCCTATTCTGAAGGTAAATATTTATCTCAATGTATATCTTAATTATGAAAAGTCTCAGCTGAATGGGTACTTACAGCTTTATTTTGAGTATTTATCACCCTACAATGCCATTATTGTGGTCTTTGTCCTGTATCACCCCTCTTTTGTTCTGCCTATAGATTGCCAGGACTGTGCTGCAGTTACTCCAGGATTTTGTCTGCCTGCTGTGATGGTGGTGTTGAGGGGTTCCAGGTGTTAAAGACTGGAATCTGCCTGTCTCTTCCCTGGCAGAAAGTAGCCTTTGAGGTGTGGGCCAGTGCAGTTTGTGTCTTGTGTATTTTTAAACTTCTATGTGTGGGGTGCTGGGTGGCTCTGTCTGTTGGCTGGGATTAGTCTGTCTTTAGTGTCTGGGAGTCCATCCTGTTTGTTTACCTATCTGGTGCAGCTCAGCAGTAGGGGTTTCAAAGAGTCAGCTAGTATATATAAGGGCAAACTGTGATATAATCTACAGTGAAGGGTGAGTGAGGAGGAAGGGGATAGAGTGAGGTAAGCAAGGAGAGGGTGAAGTAGAAAATGCAATCAAGCAGGATAAGAATGTAGGTAAGTTTAGGATAAGGATAGTATAATATAAAGATAATGAAAATAAAGGGATATTTTAGTAAACAGTATAGAATATTTATATATAGCAATAAGAGATGGATATAATACAAGACACAGGCAAAAAGGTGCACTGTGAATCAATCAACAAACAAAAACACACAGTCTCTTGTGCATACACATACAAGAGGAAAGGAGACTAAAAAGAAAGACAGAAGTGGGGGGAGACAAAAGGAAGCCTTACGTATTGTTTAACTGAAAGTGAGTAAAATTTCTTTTGGAGAAGAGCTGAATTATATTGTGGTTTTGGATAGTCCTTTCTGGGTTTTCCTTTCTTCTTGGATTGAGGCTGGCTTGGAAGAGATGTAAATGCTGCTCCAAAGCTCAGATTGAAGCCTGCTTCCCTACTTTGCTAATGAGATAGAATGCAATGGAAGGGTAGGGAGAGGCTGGCCCAGATTGCTGGCTGCTGGGAAGAGGCTCTTGTAGGCTGAGGTTTGGGGTCTAGCCCAAGGTTCTTACCCAGTATTCACAAGGGTCTTAGGCTCAAACCCCCAAACTGCAAAATAGAAGAAAAGAAAAAGAAAAGGATGGAGAGAGGAAAGAGAGAAAAAAGACAAAGGGAAGAAAAAAGAAGTCAGGCGTAATGGCACACCCTTGTAATCCCAACATTTGGGAGGCTGAGACGGGAGGATCTAGGTTTATGGCCAGCCTCAGCTACCTAGTGAGGCACTCCACAACTTAATAAGACCCTGTTTCAAAATAAAGAATAAAAAATAGGGCTGGGGGTATAGCTAGGAGGCAGAATCCCCCTGAGTTCAAACCCCAGTACCACAAAAAAAAAAAAAAAAGAAAGAAAAAGGACAAAGAAAAAACCTACCAACATACAGCAGCAACAAAAATAAATAAATAAATAAACAAAATATATATAAAAAATTAAAAAACACAAACAAATAATAACAACAATAGACTCTCATACTTGGCTTCTACAGCCCTATTTAAGGTTTACTTATTACTGTAGGTTCCTGACCACGTTCCAAGCTTTCCTGCTTGCTAAGAAACCTATAAAAAAAGAAGTCAGTTTGCAGCCTCAGCGCTGCTATGGTATTTAGTGAGATCCTGTACTAGGTGTCTCCCTTTGTCTGCACAGGTGCTAAGCACTGGGCCCCAGGTGCAGGGTTCATCGAAAAGCAAGCTCAAGAAGTCTCTGCTCTCCACTGAGAAGTCTGGGTTGGTCTGCAGCTTCCAAACCCAGTGTTTTCCTCAGAATTTTGTGTGCTACATGCAGCCAAAGTCTGCATGTATTCCCACCCTCTCTTTTTATGGTCTCTTTCAGTTACCCACAGTGCGGAACCTGCAATCACCTTCCTGTCAATCGAGGACACATTTCTGCTGCCAGGTGTGCCATGGGTCTGGGAAGATAGGGAGGGATGGGATGATGCATTTAGGTGCCTTTTTCTGTCTGGTGCTGCCCCAGGGCTGTGCTAGTCTGTCTGGGCCCTCGCTGTCTGTGGAGTAAGTCCAGAGTTCTAGTATAATACACTCACTCTATACATTTTAAAGATATCAAAAGCTGGGCATGGTGGCATAAGTCTGTAATAGTACTTAGGAGGCTGAAATAGGAGGATAGCAAGTTTGAGGCCAGACTCAGCAACTTAGCAAGACCCTCAGCCACTTAGTGAGATCCTGTTTCAAAAATAAATAAATAAATAAATAAATAGGCTGAGACTGTTGCTCAGGGGTAGAATGTCCCTGGGTTCAATCCCCACTACCCCCACATCCTGAAAAATAAATAAAATATCAAACAGCACAAGCCTTCTGGTTAATCATTTACAGCTGTGGAATACAGGGTAGGGAGATAAATGAATTAATTTGAGATTTATAAATTTCTTTGTATATAAAACTTATCCAAATGCTATAAGGTGAAAGTCACCCTAAAAATTCCCATCCTAACTCCCCTTAAAACACCTTTTAAAATTCCTTGACAGTAAAATATGTTTGCTTTTCTCTTAAAAACTGTATTAAAATGGAAGATAAACATAAATAAAGTTGCTACAAATGCTACCACTCAGACTGAGGATATTTCCTTCCCAAAATGTTTGGCTAGAATCATAAAAATGCCACAAAATTGCACAGCAATTCTGTTGCAGTATTGACAAAAATGGGGGGGGGGGAGGGAACAAACCAACCATTGTGCACAGCAATTGTAAGAGATGGAGAAAATGTAGGATAATTGCACAAAGTTATCTAGCTTGTGATCATAAGGTTTCTATTAGAAAGTACTCCAAGTCATGATACCTACAAAATCCAGAACAACCTCTAAAAACTTGGGAAAGAAGTTACAAAACTGCAGACATTTGAAGAGCTATATCGAACTAAATATGTTCTACAACTTATTCTATGTTAACATTACTGGTATTTCCCATGCCTTGCTATAAATATCCTGGGTTTCAATCTCACTGTAGTGGTTAAAGTCTTTGTGATTTCTCCATACCTCATATCTAATTTAAGAATTTCAGCAAGCATATTAGCCATAATATGAAAGTCTAACATAGCCAAGAGAAATGTGGAGTAATCTCAGAATCATGAGATTTCAGAGCTAGAAGGACTGAGCAGATGCCTGATCTGTTGCTTGAGAAATGCTGGTAGAAAAAAAAAATACAAATCACATCATGACAGGGGTGAGGATAGGGCTGGAGATTTGACAAGTCAACTGGTGCAGACACCCATGTGAAAACTACAGTTTGTAGTTTCATCTCTCAGACATGTGTACTTCATCTAAAGACTATGGACTGGTATGTTGGCTGGTGCTTATGTATTCTTTAGGGCCTGTGAGTTCTGCTTTGTAAGATGCAAAAGCAAGACATAAAAAGAATTGGAGAAAGGGTTGCTACTTGGAATTTCCAAATAGTGCCTGTCTTCCTTACTTATTTCCATTGATTTAAATGTAATCTAAATGCAAGAAATATTCTTGTCAAGAGGCTGTAGGCTGAAGGGGGATAAATAAAGTTCTTATTGGCAAACACTTAATAATGATAATTGCAAAAAATCAGTTTTAAATACTCATTACTGTAAAATTGTTCTTTTCATATTTCACAAAGGTCAACAAAACCATGCAAGATATTAGTTGTGGAAATGGTGCATTTTTACACTCCAAATTTGCCGTATTTGTTCTACCAATTCTCTGCATATTTTAATATGTGAATTAGGAAAAGCCACTAATTCACTTCTTTTTTAAAATATATTTTTTTTGGTAAATTGTAATTATACATCATAATGAGGTTCAAAGTGATAGGAACATACATGCACACAGCACTTGGTGTGTTTACTTCTGTATCACACCACTCTTTCCCCTTTCCTGTAAATGTATTTGGAATGGCCTTGATAATTTCATATACAAAACTGTGGTATATACACACAATGGAATTTTACTTAGCTATAAAGAAGAAAATTTTCAGGAAAATTGATAGAACTAGAAAATATTATGCTAAGTGAGATTAGCCAGTCTCAGAAAGTAAACTGGTGTTTTTCTTTTATAGGTGGAAACTAGAGATAAATTAGTTATCAAAAGGGAATTTAGATAGAGGAAAGAAACTCCAGTAGAGCAATGGAGGGGGTTTAGGAAAAGGAGAGGGGAGGAAATTTGAAGGAAACAGTTCAAATAAGGCTATGTACTAATTTGCTTCTTGGAAAAGAATTAACTTTAAATACTTTTGTCCTTTGGAGAAAATATTTACCAAAGCAGGATGCACATATCTTCAATGCAGTTACCAGTCACTTTCTGTTCATTGCAGTACATCTGTATAGAAATGCAATCTACCAGGTGATTTTAAGTTTTTGAAAGTCCTGAATTAGGGTTTCATTCTTACCATATCATACACATGTCAATGGACATGGACCTTACAAATACTTAACTATCTTTTGGAAATCAGTCCTCAGATTATCTGTTATCTGTCACATTTCAAATCCCTGTAGTCATCATGTGTCCACACATAAATAATTTACTTTTAAATAATAATGTTCTGTCTATTTTGGTCCATCATTATTAACCTTAGAAGCTTTTATTTATTTATTTATTTATTTATTTATTTATTTATTTTGCAGTACTGGGGATTGAACTCAGGGGCATTCTACCTCTGAGCTATACCTCCAGCCCTATTTTTTATTCTTTATTTTGAAACCGGGTCTCTCTAAGTTGTGGAGGGCCTCACTAGGTAGCTGAGGCTGGCCATGAACCCAGATCCTTCTGTCTCAGCCTCCCAAATGCTGGGATTACAAGCGTGCGCCACCACACCCGGCTAGAAGCTTTCATTTAGATTTCTTTAGCTCAATCTAAGTGTTGCTTTCATACCAGTATGATCTCTTCCTTGTTTTCAAAGATAATCTTAAGTTTCACCTCATTATCACCACTATTCTTTCTTGAAAGTTGTACACCTGGGTTAATCCTTTCTATCACTCCTCTCTTTCCAAACTAGATATAAGTATTATTCCTAGCTCTGCAGTGGTCTGCTTTTATTATTATTATTATTATTTTTTGCAAGTTTTAAGTCAAATTGATGCTAGGGGTAACCTTACCAACTAAAAATCATGCCTGTGATAGGTGAAGAAATTGCTTATTAAGTCAGCTTCCCACAGTTGTTGCATCCTAATCATTTGCTTCCTTAAAAATTATATTGGTTTTTGTGATACCAATGAAGAAGAAAGTCTTTATGTATCCATTCAGCCCATGCTTCTGCAGTGAACTATCATGTTATTTTTAAAAATTACTTCTATTGGTGCATTGCAATTATATATTATAATGAGGTTCAGAGTGATAGAAACACATTCACATAGCACTTGGTGCATCCCTCCCCCATCTCAGTAAGCTCTCTCCCCATCTCTGTACATATTATTGATATATATATATCATATATATAATATGCATATATATATGCATATATATCATATATATCATTGCTTTATATACCATATATATTATTGATATATCTATGCCATTATTTGAAATATCCTCTTTCATCTCCCCACTTTTTTCCCCCAAATCCCCTTTTGCAATTCTACTAGTATCCCTCCTAATTTATCTGAAGTCCTTTTTGTTTCCCAATTTCTTTCTAGCCTCCTGATGTGACCCTTCACTTTTTTAGAGAGTGGCTAATCTCACATAGCATAATATCATCTGTTCCTTGCTACACTCTTTAGGATATCAAACACACCACAGAAAAGTATATGGATTCATTTCTATAGGTCATAAATCCTACCATCATGCCTATCATTAACACACTGTTACTTACTTTGAGATTTCTCCAGTTGCATTCTTTTTTGGGTACCTTCAATGAAAAAATACTAGAACACCAAGAAAATATTTTAATTTTCCATTTGCAAAACCCAAAACCTAGTTATCTCCTGCTTTAATCTGTGTGTGTGTGTGTGTGTGTGTGTGTGTGTGTGTGTGTGTGTGTGTTAGTGGTGCTGGGATTCAACTCAGTAGCATTCACCTATTAAGCTATATTTCCAGCCCCTTTTATTTTTTTTTTCTTTTAAGATGAGGTTTCCTTACATTTCCTAGGCTGGCCTCCAGTTTACAGTCCTCCTCCTTATGTCCCTAGGATTACAAGCATGAGCAACCATGCCCAGTTTAACCTGAATCTTCTTCTATGGAGAAGAATAATACATGGTTATCTTGTGCTTTCAGTGAATCCAAAGGAATTTTACCTTGAGCATTTTACATCTGTACTGTATAGTATAAAAACACTGGATTGAAAATCAGGGAACATACATCCCATCTTTGATGATCACAAACTAACTCTTTAATAAGATCCCTAACCCAATATTATTTCCAACTACTTCCAAAAACTGAAGGAAGAAGACTATCTCAAATGCACCTTTGTAGTCTATAAATCTATTCTTCATTTTCTCTCTCCTAAATGGTAGGGAAATTCTCAACATCCTATATTTAATTAATATGGTCAGTTTTTAAAATGTTTACTCATTGTGTCTCAACGCATACATTCAAATTGTCATATTGCTACATCAAATTATTGTTATCCCTATTTCAATGTCCTACCCAAGTCCTAGCCAAATTAGAGTCACAAAAAAAGTTTTGATATAAATCCAGGCAATAAGTAGGCACTTAATCAGTGTGGTGTAAACATTCCAATCATAATGGATAACTTGAAACATTTCTTCACCTAAATAAAAAAAATATACAGCATTGGAGGTATTGAGACAGAGCTGAGAAACTTAATCTGCTTTTGATTTTGCATGCCAAACACCCTTCACATCCTCTGTCTGCTACTTCTTTTCTAAGTGATGGAGGAGATTCCACACTATTTATAAACTTGAAGTGGTCATATTTCAAGTAAAAAAATCCATGTTTTTTATAATTAGTAGCATGTAGAGTTTCTTCTAATTGACTTATGTTCCCTGTTTATGGCAGCAGACATAAAGTTAAGATGAGATATTTTAGATTAATGGCTCCAAAACTCTAAGTGACATTACATATGAAAGAAAGGGTTCCAAAGCCTCCCTTCAAAATGAAAGCAAAATTTCACTGTAATAAGCAACAAGACTTTCACCAGCTGGCTGCAGTGCATGTACTTGGATTCCTGACTGCAACATTTATTAGATATTTTATAGTCCTGGAAACTAAAGATTATGGAGCCAGTTCCCACTTGCTGTAGCAACAGGAACTAGAGTTAGTGGAGCGATGGATATTTGGGGATTGAATAAGGCAAGACATTCACACTAAAGTCAAATCTGAAGCTACCAAAAAGGTATTGTCAAGTATTTACTATGCTTTATGTTTTATTCTTTCCTATTCTCCATTGGCTGCAATGTCCTTTGTAAAATATACTTTTATTGATGCACTGTAACTAAAATCATAATGAGGTTCTTCCCCCACTCCCTCCCTCCTCCTGGATATGTGATTGAGATTGGTATTGATAACTTCATATCTGAACATTGCATTTTTCAAACTGTTTCCTTCAAGTATTCTTTTCTCCCTTCCCAGCCTTCTCTCCAAATCCCCTTCCTCTATTATACTGGTGTCTCTCCTCATATATCTAGGGGGATGATGGAGATTATAAAAGTATAGTATATACACACATTAGAATTTTACTTAATCCTAAAGAAGAACAGATTTATGACATTTGCAGGCAAATTGATGGAACTAGAGAATGTAATGAAGATTAGCCAATCACAAAAATTGAAGGGCATATATTTTCTCTCTTATGCACTGCCCTTTTGAAGATTTATACAAAAAATGTTCTCTATGGATAATATTCTTCCTTTCCCAATTAGTCAAATTTCATATTTGCCTCTACCTACTTATGCCTTATCTCCACTTTAAAACCAGGGAAATAAAAGTCCACATATTTTGACACCATTTTAATTCCAAAAGCTCTTTACTATGCCATCAAAGTATTATATTAAATAATATTAACTTGAAGTTTTTGGTAAAAATTATAGTTTATTAACTGGATGTGGTGGTGCATACCTGTAATCCTAGTACTTAGAAGGCTAAGACAGGGTCCCACATTCTAGGACAGTCTCAGCAAGTAGTGAGACATCAATCTAGAGAGATCATGTTTCAAAAATAATAATAAATAGGGCTGGGAATGTAGCTTTGAGGTAGAATGTCCCCGAGTTAAATCCCCAGTACCAAAAAAAGAATACATAGAGTTTACTGATGTGCGCTCAGCCTAATATGGGGACACCCCCCCAAATGTCTAATATGTCAGTGGCATAATGTGCAGCAGTTGAATAGATTTTATAATATCAAAGTACATATTTATAAAGAGATGCTTTCTTGTTGAGTTGAAATGTGGCCTATAATCATGAATATTATCTAATACATGGTCAGTATCCATGTCCTAAAAGCAGTAAGAATAACATCTAGACCACCCTAAATTACATTGACTAATTGGAGCCTGCAGATGTGTCTGCAATCAGTTTGATTTGAGATAAAACTTTGACCTTATCTGCATCATATTTCTCCATGTGGAAAACTGGATGACTGGGGAATGGTTACTATCCACTTCTCTAATATTTTACAAGTCTTTTCTTCATAACTAATACACAAATTCTAGTGAAATATCACCTTGAATACTTGGTGGATGAAAAGTTAAAAGAAAAATGAGAAAAAGTTGAAAGTATTGAATCAATCTCAACATTTTCATGCTGGATACTTCTGGGCCTGTTTGTGCCACTAGGCAGGAAAAATGGGTTAGTTTGGCATGTGCAATGAGGAGAAAAAATCATCCAAGAAATGAAATTGGATAAATTTAGATGTTTTGTGATTATAGCTACTGAACATGTTTTAGACTGGCAGAATATGCTCTCTGATATTGGAATACCGTCAAAATCCATTTAAATCATGCCAGAGAAATGTTAAATGGTGATGAAAGGGCTGGAATTTAAGCTGATAACTGTAGTAAAGATCTACTCACATTGACAAATTTGATGAAGGATTCTGACCTAGCAGATCACTTAAGGAGTGGAAATCTTTATGTGACAGTTTTATCCTGGAATTCATGAGGGTGACAAGAAGCTATTCCCACCTCAAACCCAATTCTTGCTAGAAACATTTGAGATTTAACAGTCTTATCCTATCCAAAGGAAGAACCTACTTAAATTATAATCTGTTAGAAACGTGAAGATAATAGTATAAATTTGTACCATTACTAACAGAACTGTCAACTTATGTGTTTATGTGATGAATATCTTATCTTCAAAAAGATAATAGTAATTAACCTGCCAGAAGTAAATTTTTTTCCTTTTACTTTGTGTAAACTTAGTGAGGAAATGCAGAAAGAGGATATTTGAGAAAGAAAGGAGAAAGATGATGAGAAGAAAGAGAAAGAAAGTCATAGATTCAGAGATGGTAGAAATGGAGGAAAGTACAATTATGCAATATATTGTGACAACTTGGTGAATGATGAGCTGCATATATGATGATGGTTCAATAAGATGACAGTGTTTTGCAGTATGCTGAAAATCCCCATCACCTAGTGACAGTGTAGCCATTGTAGTGATACTGGTGTAACGCTACTGCACTGCAGTCTATATAATAGTGCAGTGCATACAACAACTACAAACACTACAAACTACTTGATAATGCTAACAAGCAACTATGCTACTGGTTTATATCCTTTTTATTCTATGCTATTTAAAGTTATTTTAGTATGCAATCCTTCTACTTGAAGAAAAAACATAGTTCACTGTAAAACAGTGTTTTGCAGTATGCTGACAGTAGCCTCATGTCTTGCATTTACATCTTATTTGCATCAAAAGACCATATTTAGTGATTGAACTATTCCATCTAGTTTTTGTTTGTTTTTACTTTTGCTTCTGATTTTTGTACTGGATGTTGAACCCAGGGGCATTCTACCTCTGAGCTACACTCCTAGAGGTTTTTCTTTTCTTTTCTTTTTTTTTTTTTAATTTTTTTGTTTTGGAGAGAGGTTATCACTAGGTTGCTGAGGCTGGCCTTGAACCAGAGATTCTTCTTTCTCAGCCTCCTAAGTACAGTAATTATAGACTAGGGCCACCATATCTGCCTCCATCTAGTCTTATTCACACAATGATAAAATTGTCCAGTGTCACATTTCCCAGAACATATCCCTGCCATTAAATGAAACATGATTATAATGGGACAAAGTAGAAAAGAAGAGTGATGACTCCCCTCTACAAAAAGAAAGAAGAAAAGGAAGAAAGAAAAGAAAAAAAGATAAAAGAAAGAAACCATCAATGAAGGTGACAGGTGGAGAGGCAAGCTAGTGTTCACTCCAGTTTTTAAAAACTAAAAGTACCTGCAATCATATGTATTTCTAATGGTAGTATAACTTATATCAGTTAACATTGCCGT
This sequence comes from Graphiurus murinus, assembly GCA_004027655.1. Classification (NCBI taxonomy): domain Eukaryota; kingdom Metazoa; phylum Chordata; class Mammalia; order Rodentia; family Gliridae; genus Graphiurus; species Graphiurus murinus. The sequence continues at coordinate 15,175 of PVLC010002779.1, forward strand.
GATGTTTTCTTCCTTCCTCAGAGCATTTGAAAAATTGATGTTAGAGCTTTTAGAAATTGGAATATGTAACACATAGATTAGTGAAGTCAGCTATTCATGTGGACATGGGAAGGCAAGATCCAAAATGAAATATGTGATAGGGATTAAAGATATTGAAATATTTTGTATAAGTCAATAAACTGGGAAGACAGACCAACATAGTAGAAAATTAAGGTCCAAGTTGTGGAAAAGCCCAAGATATTTTTTCTGTCTCAGGTTTTAAGTGGTTTGTATAATAAATTTAACACTCCTAATAGATTGATTTACTCAAAATTTCATCAAGCTTCTTACTTGAAGATATTGTCTGAGTATTCTGTGTGATCAAGAAGAGGCTGAGAACCACATGAGTCAGGAGAGTATAATTGGTGACAATATTTATGGCCCAGTGATATTATGTATGCTAAATTAACAAATCCAGTCAAATCCAAACGAACTTAGAAAAAGCAGAATTCACACAAACTTCATAGAAATTTGAGGACAGTCTATGAGATTTAAATAAAACCTCCAGGTACTCTTACTTACATCATTGGAAGCAGATAGAGCCAGTCAATTTGTGATTTTATTTTACAGGCCCCCTCCCCCAGATTATCTGTATGCAAGAACAGTGCCCAGATACAGCTTGGATTAAATCAATACTACATTAGTCAGGAGCTGCCAAAGGGTTGATTCCTGGAGCAGGAAAATTGACAGTCCAAACTGACATGTGCTGTCTATGGTGGCACTGGGAATATCTCTCAGATTGAGAAAGAAGTTTTAGAAGCCACTCAGAACCTGGAAAGGTACTTTCAAAGCCTTAGATATGAGACAAGGTGTTACATCTGGAAATTCAGATGTGTGTAATATTGTAAATTCACTAGAGTTCCTTCATAAAGGATGAGGAAAGAAGCAATCCTTGTAAGTCAATTGGAATTAGGGTACTTTGTGGAAGGGAACCAGCCATAAGGGATACGGATTTAGAATAGTCACCTGCTCCTGCCTTATGTCACTTGTGGCTGGGGCCTCTAGTGAGGTAGGAATGTACCTGTGGCAGTGCCTGAAACACAGCGGAGGGAAAGACTTATGAGTTTCACTGGGAATAAGTCTGTGAGATTTTATAGGAAGAGATCTCAGGGAAGAACAAAAGGAATAGGCTTAGAAATTATATGAGTATATGTATTTTCAAAAGCCATGTATTCTTCAAGGTATATTGTTAGCTTTTGAGTAGATATTTCATAGGGTTGAAGGAAGATGAGAAACATGTAAAAGTTTGACACCTGGAAAGATGAAATCAGCCCAAAACCTTTAATGTCTTTTTCAGAGAAGAGGATAGAAAGGTATTCTTGATGAAATTATACAGGAGTATACGTAGTCACTTGTACTCTTTCCAGCGAAATTCAGCTGAAAAAATAACCTCTTGGAAGAAGCTGAAGAGTCTATCAAATTTTCCCTTTTAGTAAATGTAATTTGTAAGAATAAAATAGTGATTGGTCATTATAAGATTTAGGAATAAAGGCAGAACAACAGAGTAGAGCTGGGATGGGATTTTGAGGTTTAAATGGGATTTGGAGAGTGGTAAGGAGAGCATGGTTCTATTGTGTACATTGAAGTTTCTTAAAAATTCAAACTTCCAAGAAATTGAGATACGTAGATCTCATCAGTTTGTTCCTGGTATATATCAAATTGCTACAACAAGATAGGTCACAGAGGTGTCCAATCTACCAATTAAACCATAGCGATTAGAAAACCTACAGTTTATATGGGAGTGTTCTGAAAAAATAAAACTGTACCACAGAGATTCCCATCTTTAAGGATGCAGGGACCCAGAGCACAGGAGAGAGATAGCAGAGGCTGCTGTTAACAGAGGAGGTGATGCACTGAAAAGAACTGTTCACAGGGTGGAAATGCAGACTCTAGCAGAACAGAAATGACTGTTGTGTTATGACCATGGGTAAGGAGTTTTAATAGATTGTACCATGTTAGAAAGCTGGCTGTACTTGTGCAGAGGCTAAGTGAACTGGGGCAAAGTCAAACAAAGTCAACAATTATGAGCCTATGGGAAAATGACTGAAATTGCCACCATTTTACCTGCTCCTTATAAAAAGCTGACATCCTGGAGAGGTAATCTCAAAGGAGCCTCATGTCCTCCAAAAGATACTAGACTCCAGTGAAGTGGGCCTCAGAAACACAAAAAGAGGAGTCACTTAGATGACAAGTTGTGTGAAGAGGAGGAGACTATCGCAAGGATACAGACTGCCTTCTTGACCATATTAAACATATAAATTGTGTATTTGAGCCAAATATTGTTGTGTTTTCCCATCACTCAACTTCTAGAGGTGAGTAATCCAGAGCTAGAGAGGCTTGGGATATAAAACAGCACATTGGAGAAGAGGGTGAGAAGTTATGTAGGTATCTGAGATTATCCAGGCCGTAGGACAGAACCTAGGACAGAACTGGAAGAAATGTCTGCAAAAAGAAACTGGGACACAAATCCAAATAATTAGAAAAAAGTGGAGATTGTATTGAGTAGTCAGTAGAAAACATAAAGTAGGACCAAGACACACCTATTAATAGAGGTGAAACCCTTAATCATTTGAGATGAGGATCTGAGAGATCCTGGGAACCATGTGGTCGATCCAGAGAGGCTAAAGGGACCTACTGCTTCAACACCACAATAGGTGAAAGAAATGAATGCTCCTTAGATGGAGAGCACAAAAGGCAGACATCTGTGTCAGTGATAATAATAAATGTAATTGGATTAGACTCTAATGAAAAGATATTTGTCAGTCTGCAAATGGAGCCCTGCCAGTCTGATCATGAAGAATGGAGTCAATAACACAGGAAAAAAGCACCATGCCACAGTGTTCCCATTAAAGGATCTTAGTACATATACCTGCTGCTAAGTATTATTAATAAATTAATAAACACCCCAGAGGTGAGTCTAATTTAAAAAAAAACTCATTTCAGTAGTTGGAATTTCAACATTTGGGGGAGAATTTGATTTTTTCACAGTAAGTTTCTGATGATTTTGATACTAAAATTTAAAAACAATTGACCTCTTATGTAACAGTTTAAAATAAATTTAATTTAAACATTCCCTTCCATAAAGAACAATTAACCCAAGGGGGAAAGCTAAAACCTAGCATAGAGGAACTGATCCAAAAGATAAATAACCATAGGGGATGGGAAGAAAGGTAAGTAAATATCCCACAGTGTTATGAATAAGGGCTGGTAAGGGTTTCTGGGCTACTGTGTGTACTGATGGTGTGTAACAGCTGGTGGAAGCATTAATCATTAACTTATACTAAATTAAAATAAGTTAAAAGCTGAGAGGGAAAACCTCAGCATAACCTGATGGTGAGGAAAAAAGGCTGAAGCCAGAAAATGTTACCATATTTTATGGTTGCTTTTTTAAAATATACTTTTATTAAGGTACATTGTAATTATACATCATAATAAAGTCCAAAGTGATACAGAGATACATGCACACAGCCCTTGGTGCATTTCTCCTCAGATCCCTGCCTGCTATATATCCCTCCTGGTACATATTAGTGAGGTTGGTAGAGATACCTTTATAAGTGGACATAGATTTGAGACCAGTAGAATAATGGAAGGGGGAGGGTAGTAGGGAAGGAATAAAGGGGAGGAAAACATTGATACACACACATCACACACACACACACACACACACACACACACACACACACACATACAACACACACACAGGGAATTGAACTGAGGGATATCACAAATCCCATCCATTTTTATTGTTATATTTTAAAATATGATTTTAAAATTAGAAATGGAGCCCAAGAAGTGCTAGAGTCACTGCCTACTAAGCTGGTAACAGAGACAGATAAGATTAATTATTTGCTAAGTTGCTTCCTTTCACAAAGGAAAACAATCCATATACTGAAAATGATAAAAAGTATCATCATGGAAGTGAGGCCCTGGACAGGAGAGAGAGTCATTTGAATGTGCTCCCTGCTCACTGCGGATTCTTCTGCTCACCACTTCAAGCACACACACACACACACACACACACACACACACACACACCACAAACACACACACACACACATACACACACATCACAAACACACACACACACACACACACACACACACACACACACACCTGTGCCAGCAGTATCATGCTACTGCAAGTCATGAAATCTGTCAGGCTCCCCACACCTTTTTCATTCATCTGAAAGCCAAGGCCATCTTTTTACCAAGAAGTAGCCCTTTTATCTTTCCAAATCAACTTTTTCTTCTAAATCAAGGCTTCCTGTTGCTAAATTAAGATTTTGTCGAAGCATCACTATCTCCAAGAAACTTCCTCCTTGTGTTACTTGAATTCCCTACAGTTTCCTTATTGTGTGTACTCATGCTATGATTTTTGTTGTTGTTTTACTAGTACTGTATGGCTCACCCTTGACTCTTAAATTCCTAGAATTTATAATAATGCATCTAGCCAGGCGTGGTGGTGCATGCTTGTAATCCCAGTACTTGGGAGGCTGAGACTGGAGGATGGCAGGTTCTTAGCCAGCCTCAGCTACTTAGTGAGGCCCTGGGCAACTTAATGAGACCCTGTTTCAAAATAAAGAATAAAGAATAGGACTGAGGGTGTAGCTCAGAGGTAGAATGCCCCTAGGTTCAATCCCCAGTACCATGAAACAAAATAAAATAAAATAATGCATCTTTTCTTTATATCCTCAGTCTACATATAAGTGCAGTGAACCAAATATATGTTAAATATATATGAACATTTATGCATATTTACATGCACAAATATATTGTATCAGCTTGCTAGGGATGCCATAAAAAATACCATAGACTGGGTGGATTAAACTATTGAAGTTATTTTCTCATAGCTCTTGACACTGAAAGTACAAAATCAAGATGTTGGCAGACTTGGTTTCTTCTGAGGCCTCTCTCCTTGGCTCACAGGCAAATGGCTATCTTCTCTCTGTGTCCTAACATGGTTTTTCCTCTGTGCTTGCACACCCTGATGTCTCTCTGTGTGACCTAATCTCCTCTTTTTATAGGAACACAATCAGATTGAATGATGATATACCTTTAAGGTCTCATTTTAACTTAACCATCTCTTTAAAGGTACAGTCACATTGTGAGGTACTGATACAGAGTTTCTTACCAGGTTTTAATCTTATAGAGATGAAGAAAGAAATCTGCAGACACCAGGAAAGTGAAAGTAGGAAGTTTAAAGGATCAAGCAAGCAGAGAGGCATATCACCCCTGGGAGCCTTAGCCAACTCCAGAGTCCAGCAGGACCTTCTGATATGGCCCAAGCGTAGCCCGGGCCACACACTGTCAATTGCACACTGCCTTTCCACCAAAGAGAAGCAGGGTTAAAGCTCCCACGCAGGGGAGGAGTCCTCAGGGGTTAGCCAATATTGGTGCTGAGCACAGGACTTTATACATGTTTGTAGCCCCTAGAAAGTCCCAGTTTTTCACCTTGTTTTTCTTTACTTACTTAACCTGTCATCTATGGCCTTTAATTCCCTTAAGTCATGAGACCGTTTGTTCTGCATGTTTGTCCCCTGATCTATTCCTAAGCAAGAGTCCACGAGTCTAAGGTTGATGCACATAAATCTTTGGTTCCTGACACCTTGGCTCCACTCCTCCACATTTAGTTGTTAGTATTCAGGTCTGATGAAAACAGGAAAACATCTTCCTTCTTGGGGGAGTGGGGGGTTCTAGATTTTATTTTTATTAACCCTTACTTCCTGGGAGCCTCGATTCCTCACTGCCTATCCAATACCTACGTTCATGGTATTGGGGACTAGGGCTTCATCCTAAGAATTTTGGAGATACAATTCATCCCACAACAGATAGGTAGATAGATATATAGAGAGTGATAGAGAGATAGATAGACTAATGAATTAGTAGATAATACTCAATATAGCTTGTGTAACTGTGGCCAAAGTGTATAATTCATAAAAAATTGAAAATCAATGAAGTTAGAAAATTGCTTGTAATATGGAAATATGCCATCCAATGTCTGGTACTTAAAGTGTGGGTCAAAGAAGGTTGATTAGAGCAGCTGTAGATGGGAGAGCCACAGGGTCTGCCTTGTGCTTCAGATCCCAGCTCAGTTTACCTCTCTAGCCTCTTCTTTCCCCTATCTATGTACTCCATTCATTCCAGTCATACCTAACCTGCTCATATTTTCATTACTTCTATTATTTTGAAAGTTATTTCATTTGTGTTGGTTAAATCCTCTTACTCCCGGGTGAGGCCATCCTTTGTGTCTTTGCTTGAATAGTCATTTTTACATTCTTTAGGAAATATTCATTAACTCCCATACATAATGCACCTACACTCTGAGTGGTTGTATACCATCATGGATTTGATCTGTAATTGAATTTTCTCCATTATAACTGTCTTCTTTTCCATAACTCCTACTAGAATCAGAATTCTAAAGGAAACTGTATTTTGCTTGTTTATGCTTTTGCCCATTACTTAACAAAATTCATCAAATATAGCCATTAGTCAATAAATATTTACCAAAAAGATGTACACACACACACACACACACACACACACACACACACACACGCACGCAACAAATTTAAAAAACTGAATGGCTTACAGGTGGAGCCAATGGAGGTTCACTGAGAACAAATCTTGCAGAAATAACTCTCATGAGTTAAATGACTAGGGGAATCTGTAGGATGATGTTAGCAATTTGTAAGGCAAAAAAATCAAATTATATTTATGCTAAAGGTATAGAAACATTGAAGAGTGGTGCAATTATCAGATTTAGTAACAAATTTGAAAAATATTTGCAAAAAAAGAGAGACTGACAGTCATGGCATTCTAAAGACAACCCCACTGGTAAAACACACTGAGTTTCTATCATAATCTCTGTCAGTGGAATTCTTCTATCAGTAAATGGCCCAGGAGATTCTCTCCTGAGTTTGGAATAGTTAATCTAACAGATTTGGTGTTAATAGTGATTTCATTCCACAATTTATATCTGAAATATTTTAGCACACTTAGGAATATTTTCTTTGCTCTTAAAGGGTATATTTAATGGCAAAGGGGTGAGGGTTGGGAGACATACCATACTTCGAAATTTCATATGCCCAAGTGATCACTGGCTTATACTTCTTTTTAAAAAGCACACTAAAGGGTTCTCATTCTGCTGCAGTGTTTGTTGTTGCTTGCTTTTATTTTGTTTCAGCCAAAGCAGTTAACCAGCTGTACCTACATTGAGCCTGGAAGACATAGTTTTTTTTTATTGGTAACACTTCTAACATAGTTATTAAAGAATAAAGTATCTGTCTTAAAAATGGTGGTTTTCATGATCCTTATAATTCTATAAAAGTTAAATAAATATTTTCTGTTGTTTATGTTATAATTCATCTTATTTGTTCATCTTTTATCTTTAGACTTTCATGTTTCACCAAAGCAGGAAATTTCGATGATTCAAATTTAATAAAACTAAAAACAATAGAAAATTCTAAATAAAATGAACTTGAGTAAAAACAACTGACTAATTAAGCTTTTCATCCTATAATCTACCTTAATGCTACATTGTATAACCTTTCATTATCTTCAAGATTTTTCTTATACACAATTTTCGTATAACCATAATCCTTTAACTGTGCACATTACCTTCAAACATCAGAGATCATCATCTTTCTCTCTTGTATTCTCTTCTTAGTGCTCTGAGGTTCATTTCTGAGTGCTTCCAAGATACCCAGAGAGTTAAATGAAATCTCTTTTATTTAATATGTATTCAGTAACAAAAACTAACCTGGTATTACCAAAGTAATATGATTTACCTAGTGTAACACTTTGATTGAATAATTTATTCACTAAACTCACAATCCCACAATAAAAAGATCATACCAGTAATAAAATAATATGTAAGTAAATAATAAAAATTACAAAGATGGCAAATTTATTGACCTAATCTTTTTGGAATTTTTGGTCTAAGGAGTATGTATTTCATTAAAGAAAAATGAAATGCATTCTCTCCACTGGAAGAATGAAATGCATTTTCAGTTTTATATTCTACTTTTAAAACTTGATTGTAATGATACATTGATTCTTTTTAGCCAATTTCTTTTCCATAATAGACTAATTTATTTCCAACTAATCTACTGATAAACACCACATAATACACAATACAATTTGGTTTGCATATATTGGAAAGAACAACAGGAAAAAGAGTTTCCTTTCAAACTTATTTGTGACTTTTAATTGATAGATATAGTAGCTATCCAAAATTTGGATTGCTGAAATAATTGGCATTTTGGATGTGAGGGCTTGTAAAAAGGGAACAAATCACTCTACATACCTTAAAACAGAATAAAGAATTTTAATGTGTAGTTCAATATAAACCTATTCAATGTTCACAATTCTGTTAAATTGGCTACTTACAGTGGGAAAATGTCACCCATGCTCTTTTCATATATTGAGAGCATGACATTCTACTCTGTCCTAAAAAGACCACTCATTAAAGCCGGAAAGTTCACCTGGCCCTTTAAATTTTAAACTCTGTTGCATTAACACAAAAATTCCGTTAGGTTTGTTAATCGGTAAAATCCTTTTAGATGTTATTGATGGCATTTTTATCAGTATTAATTTTAAGGAAGGCTAAAAATGGAAGAAACCTCTGAGTGGTTTAACGTATGTATCTAGAGCTCTTTCTCTGGCTTAGCAATGGACTATTGTCTTGGGTCAGGACATGTCATAGTATAGGAGAGAGTATTCTTTGTATAATTTATTTTTACATAAGATCAATATTCTGCATTTTATTTTTTTTAATACTTTAAAAATTTTTTACATAATAATTGGTGCATTGTGGTGTGGTGGATAAACAGAGCAAGACACTTCCCTTGCCTTCAAGGAGCTTACAGCAGACTTTTTAAATGGCATAGTAAAATTTATTCATTTTGATTTAAAACACCTTTAAATCTATTTCTATCATGCCTTTAGAGCTCTCACACTAGGGTATAAGAATAGATTCCTCACATTGCATCTTGATTGCTATAAAGGATCTCTAGTCCTTGAGGCAAATTTGAGTTATATTATATCTTAATAGTGAAATGATATAGTTTCTTGTATTATTTCATTAAGTCAGCACTTTCATTATCTCAAAAGTGGTATGACTCATTATATCTATACCTAGTACTAGAGAAACTAGGTAATCACCAATTAATGAAGATTCAGAGGAAGATAAGGAATGTGCAAAGATAAAGAAAAACACCTCAAGCCTAACTGTGCTAGGCTGGCTCCTGACTCACCAGAGTGACTTAGAGGAAGGGAAGGATGTGTTTGTTTATGTGGGCAGTCATGAATACCTTGCCATGGCTGATTACCGTTCTGACTACTAGAAAATGGAACTGTTATACACAACAGCATCTGCCGTGCTGGAGTACCGCAATGCCCAGATTGCCTATTACAGAATTCCAGAAACTATTTGCCAGCAATAGACTTCATTTTGCCAATGGGTAATTTGCAGTTTGCTGTGTCATCAGAATCTGAACATGTCACATCTTCTCCTCCTCACAGCCAATCCAATGGCAAAGTGCTATTGAAGCAGCTGTCAAGAATGCGCAGAAACCACAGAGGAAGCACGAAGTGACAGCAGACTCTATGCAAATCAGCAGTGGACGCGGAAAATGCACTGCATACACTTAACGCAGTTCCCAATGCTCTTCAATGTGGAGACGGTGCTGCTCAGCATCAGATGAAATATCACAGGTGGAGAAATCAAAGACCCTGTGAAGAATGAGGAAGAGCATGCAAGGAGAAATTCTAAGTCCTAGATTTGGAACATTGAAGGTTGTATTTATTTTATTTTATATTTATTTTATATATTTAAAAAATGCAACCTGTTCACTGAATAGAAAACACAAGACATCCTTGTGATAATTTCATAAAAAAAGCACAAAATATGTATGCCATATCTAAGATTTATAATTATATATCATTATAAGAAAATTCTATTAGATTATACAAATAATGCTAAATGTCATTTGAAAAATTTTTGTAGTTTTTATATAATTCCAAACTAAAATGAAATCTTTATTTCAAAGTGATACAGAGAATCTGTGTATTTTTATCTATAAATATTTTTCTTTGGAATATGCCTTAATTTTTCCTTACAAAATATTGACATGCCATAGGTTCTAGCTAACATAATTGCCAAATTATAAAATACTCAAATTGTAAGAAGTTAGGTTTTTGCAAAAATCCACTCCTCATGATAAAACTCTTTATAACAGCCTTAGAAAATGCTCCTTTGTGTTTTTGTAGATACCTGAGTGGTAGAGATATCACTAACTCTTGGGGATACCCATTAATCTTTTAATAGCACTTATAATTATCAACATCATGTATTTTGCCAAAAATTTGCTATTTTGTGACTGTGTGTGTGTGTGTGGGGGGGATACTGGGGATTGAACCTCAAGGTATTTTACCTCTGAGCTACACCTCACCCCTACTTTTTATTTTTATTTGGAAACAGGGTCTCACTAGGTTGATAAAGGTCTCACTACTTGCTGAGATTCTCCTCGAACCTGTGATCTTCCTGTCTCAGTCTCCCAAAATACTGGAGTTACAAGTATGTGCCATCATGCCCTACTATTTTATGACGTTTTAAAGCTGATCACAGAGAAAAGAAGCCTCTGATATTTCTTCCAGTGTTTCTTCTCACTGATTTTCCTTTCCCATTGCTTAGTCCTGTCAGTTCTTCCTCCCATGATTATATGTGTTTCATTCTTTCATTTTTATGCACTTCCTCAATTTCACACTTCCAGCTCATTAGAATTAGTTCAATAGTTTCTTTGAAGTCTCCCTGTTTCTAGTTATTTGACTCTACAGTCAGCTTCTTCTATCAGAATTAGCTTTCTCTTACAATGTTGTTTGAATTACTTTCCTAGAAGACATTCAGAGGACTGTAAGAATAAAATAAAAAATTGCTTTTATTATTAGATAGTATGAGCTATTTAACACACGTATGTTACAATGGCCAACAGGAACACAGACTCCTTCTGTCTTTTGGTACCAGTTTTGTCTAGGGCTTCAGAGTCCTTTCCTCCTAGGCCAATAACTGGGAAAGAGATGGTGGAGAAAATGTATTTCTTGGTAACTGGCTGAACCAGAAGTAGCATACAAATTCCATTGTTAGGAACTAGTTCCATGGCCCCATTTAGGTGAAGTACAGTAAAAATATAGTTCCCACTTTGGCAGCCTTATCCTCAAATTGTCCCTATAATAGAGAATGTGACTATAAAATGGATACTTCTTCCATAATTCCCAAAGCAAGATTTTCTCAGTCTCATTTTTCAGCCTCATTTCCCACTTTTTACAAACCTTAAGCCCCATTAACTACATCACGTATCCCCCTGCCTACCCCAGGCAAGAACACAATTTATTGAGATAGGTCTGGTTGTCTTAGAAATATTTTTTCATCTTCTCCATTTCTATAAATTATTGAAACTTCATTAAACTATCAAGTTTCAGGTCAAAATAAGTTCTCTACAATTTTTCTTAACAATCCCATTAGAATTAACTCCTTTCAAATAATTCTTTAGCACTTGTTTTCAGGCGATTATTTATATGTTTACCTCTGTGATATTTGGTAAATCTTTTAAAAAATGTTTACCTTTTTATTCTCTCTGTTCCTTTATACTGTTTTCAAATACTAATTTGTTATAGCAGTTACCACTTAATGAGTCTACTAGGTGCCAGACACTACTCTAAATTTCTTAGTTTAAATTATCTTACATGATCCTTATAACAATTCAATTAGCTAAGTATTAAAATTATTATTTCTATTTTATAAGAAATAAATTGAGACACAGCAGAGCCATGTACCTGTGCAAGGTCACACAAGTAATAAGTGGTGAATTTGGATATGAATACAGTAGGTGTGATCCAAGACACACTCAATTACTAATTAAATCATTGATCACTAATAACTGTATTTTTAAATAGTTGATAATTCCCTCTCTTCCTCAAAGTATTTCTCAAACAACTGTACATTATTTTCATAATATTCCCTATTACTACAAATTGTTAATGTTTGCTATTTCCACGGAAAAGCATTTATTGAAACCATAATTATTTTATAGTTTGAAACCAAGTTGAGATAAATGATATTCTTTTTTACTTTTTACTATACCTACTACACTAAATGTTCTCAGGGTCAATATAAAATGGATTTTTTTTCCTTGTGAAATTATAGTTTCACTAACCCATATAATTGAAATTAACTTTGTAATTATTTCTATAGCCCTTTTTTGTTCTTTTTCTTTTGCTTCTTTAATGTTTACAAAGAAACAATGTAAAATAAAGTAGATTTTGCTTAGTGATTAAGTATACCTTTGGATGTAGCTAATATTAACAATCACAGCACCCTTGAAATCTCTATGTCTCCATGCAAAGTTATGTTCTTCCAGGTTGGCTTTGGCAATTCTTTCCAACTTAGACTTTTGCCTCTGTCCTACTATTCTTTGTCAGGTGACTTGTTTTTTCATCAAGAAAAATATATAATGTCCAAGTATATAAAAAAAATTTCTATGTGCAAATGTGGGCAAAAGGGAGATAATGTATATTCATGATAATGAAAGTAAAATATTAACAGCATAAAAAATAAAAAGGAAATCAGAATGATTGTTCAGTAATTGTGGCCCATCTTTTTACTAGGACTTCAGATCAAATATACCCTTTTTTAATGTAGACATTGAAATTTATATAGGTAGTTTTTCACATGCATATATATTTTAACTTAGGCAGTTTTATTTATTCAAACAATTCAAGTCATAAAACAAACATCTTGTAAACTGAATTATCAAGTTCATTTTATTTCTATTAATAACAATATATAGGCCAACAGGTTGGGGGGAGCATCTGTGGAGTACAATTATTGTGCAATGTTTCTTGAAGCCATACCTGAGATTTTGAATCAGAATCTTAGAAATGAATATGAATATGACAGTTTTTACTGAAAAATAAGGAGGAATGGTATTCTTTTAAAGCATCACATCTATCATTATAAAATGGATAAGATGTTATAGTTTATTTTACTTTGAGTTTAAAATTATGCATTTAGGGAGAGGGACTATTCATATTTCATCATTGTATAACTGATTTTACTGCACTTCAAAATGTCTTTGGTTTATTCCATCCTTCGATATTACATATACCTTATGTGTAGCTTTTATTTATGACAGAAAATTTGAGACAGCAATTTATAAAATGCTCTGTAAGGAATATTTAATTATGTGCTCAACTCTCCCACTATATTTTAATGGTCATACAGTTTATGTGACAGATTAATTAACCACTGAATAGTAAATACATATTTCACAATTTACTATGATCAAAGATTGCATGCATTTTGCCAAGCAGTATGTGATATTGAAATCATCTTACTTATGGTTTGTCCTCAAGATATATGCCACTATGGCAAAAATAATAAATGACTTGAAAATGGGATTGGTTCCCAGTTTGGGGTACTACCACCTAAAATTTTTGTACCAATTTATTCTCAACCAGCATATACATTTTCTATCTTTCCAGAAATAAGATATTGTCAGTAATTCCCAAAGGAGAAGTACATCAAAGAAGCTCACTTGGATTCATTATAGCTTCAATAGTATGTTTACATTTTTGTTGAAATAATTACAGATTCACAACTATTTATAAGAAATATTACAGAGCTATCCCATGTATATGTCTAGTTATCCAATTCTTCTTACCTTCTTGGAATCTATATCAACCAGGGTATTGATGTTGATACAACCTAATGATCTTATTCAGATTTCCCTTTTCTCGTGTGTGTGCATAGTTCCATACAATTCTATTACTACCACAGTCAAGGCGCTCAAGAATTCCATTACCACAAGGATAATTTGGAAAGGCAATCCAAATTATCCTGTGATAATGGAGTTGTTGAGTGCCTAACTTCTTTGCCTCTGTCTAGCCACTGACAACTACTAGTCTCTTTTTCATTTCTAAATCTTTCTTTCATTTCTAAAATGTAGCCATTTCAAAAATTTTATATATACATACATATGAAGCAATATATTTTAAGTGTATATATACATTTATAAGTATATATATGATTTAAATATATATGAAACAACACGATATGTAATCCTTTTTTAAACTGAGGTTAATTCCGTGGAGATACATCCAAATTGTAGCATGTATCAATAGTAAATTCATTTTTATTGCTAACTAATATTTCATGCTATCTATGTACAGAAGTTTGCTTAGCCTTTCATTGGTTAAAGGATATTTGGACTGATCCCAGATTTTGTCTAATACATATGAACCTGCTATAAACATTAATGTACAGATTTTGTCTATACCCATGTTTGCTCTGATATAAATACCTAAGGGTAAAATTGCTTGGTTACTGGGTAATTGCACATTTATCCCTACAAAAAACTGCCAAAACATTTGTTAGAGTGGAAATTTTAAATTTGCACCAGTATTATATGAGTGACCCATTTTCTGCACATACTTGGCAGCATTTGGTATTGTTACTTTGAAAGAATTTTGATACATGTGCAGTAATATCTCATTATATTAGTTGACACTTCCCTGTGGCTGCATCATTCTAACCTCTACCTCCACCATGACACTGTTTACCTCCAGTATGGCCTTCTTATGTTCCTTTTATTAAAAAAACATTGATTACATTGCTACTAAGTTCCCTCCTCCATAAGTTAAGATTCTTAACCACATCTTTGAATACCCTTTTGCTATATAAGATAACGTTTCTATGAAGTTCAATTTTTCATTTTATAGATAGTACTTTTAGTGTTAAGACTAAGAACTTTTTTTAAGTCTCAGATAATATATAATTGCTGTGTTTTCTAGAAGTTTCGGAGTTTTATATTTTGTGATTAAGTACATATTTATTTTGAATTAACTTCAAAAAGTTATGAGATTTATTTTCAATTTTATTATTTTGCTCCAATATCATTTGTTGAAAAAGCTATTCTTTCTTTATTGAATTGATTTTACAACTTTCTCAAAAATTAGTATAGCACATTTGTATGTTTTTATCACTGGATTCTCTACTTTGCTTCATTGACCTATGTATCTATCCTTTTGCCAATCTCACAGAGTCCTTATTACTATAGCTATGCAGTGTTTCTTCCAGCTTTTTTATTCTTCAGCAAGATTGTCTTAGCTTTCCTGGTGCCTATGTCTTTACATTGTAGAATAAGCCAGTTTATATCTAGAAACAAACAGACAAACAAATACAAAACAAACCCCTAATCTTCTTGTGACTTAGATATGAATAGTAGTAAATAGATGATAGGTGACAGATAGATAGATTGATATAATAGACAGAAATTTATACTATATTTATACCAATATTAAATGAACAATTGGAAATTTAAATAAAATTGAAATACCATTCACTATTGAAACTGGTTGAAAGACTACCTAAATTTGACATTTATTAGGCTACAGTAATCAAGAGAGAATGATATTGGCATCAATATAGACAAATATAACACAAGAACAGAAAATCTAGAACATACTTATGCTTGCAGAGTCAACTGATTTTAATAGCATTGCCATTTAATTGAACACATTGTACAAATACAAAGACTAAAACTATAAAATGTTAACATTAGTCAATAGCTTACTGAAAATTAAAATCACAATGAAACACATGACTATACAATTTAATTTAAAACAAAACAGGAAAATTTTTGCAACTGAGTTGAGCAAAGATTTAAATTAAAATCTGTTAAAGCAAATCTATGATTTACGAAAATTAGTGTAGGAGTAAATTTTAAAAGTTTTCATCACAAAAAAATGAAAAGTAGCTCAGGTGATGATGTGCTAATAAGCTTAATTTAATCACCCCACAAACTTTATCTATATCAAAACATCATATTCTATTTCATAAATACACATAATTATTATTTTTATTTAAAAATAAAACATGAAAAATAAACACGGATAAACAACAAACTTCACCAAAACTTGATTCAAAATTTTATAATCTGAAACATACCTTCATTTGTAATAACTCACAACTAGAAACAACCTAAAAATCCACTAAAATGTGAATGGATAAACAAATATTGATGAATCTATACAATAGAATACTTCTTATAAAAAAACAATGCTATTAGGAAAAAACAAAACAGATAAATTTTCTAGTTGGTCTGAGCTAAATAAGCTGAGGGTGGGAAGGAATTGCACTTGCTCTTTAAATCCACTTATATAAAATTTGAGAAACCGCAAACAAATCAAGAGTGTCTGTGGTTGTCTATGGTAGTGGTGGTGGAAGGTTCAGGAAGGGAAGAAAGGAGAAATTACACAGAACATAAACAAATAGGGAGGAGATACTGCAGTAGATAAGGACAAACCAGGAAATGCAGTATCACAGAAACTAAAGAGTTTCGAAGCAAGAAGTTGTCTCCAGTAGCATCAAGTGTAAGATCATTTAATGAGACTAAAAGCTAAAATAGTATTCACTGGATTTGATAATGATCAGACTCTGAAGGGAAATGATAACAGCCAAGGATAAGCAAGTTGAAGGATTGAGGAATAAACATGACATGAGAAATGAGGGAAAAAGAGGCGGCTAACAGGAATTCCTGTGTTTCCTTCTTCAAGAATGAAGAAAGATTACTATGATCACTATTATCATCATTATTAATCGTTTTATGGCACTTTTTAGACTAGTTTTTGTACACATTTTACTCATTGATCTTTAAAGAAACTTTCTAAAAATGTTTGTGTGTGTGTAAGTGGTTTTCTTATGCCAAAATGAAACAATCTTTTTGTTCTTTTCTTCCTCCTCCACAGCTGAGCAAAAATAATCAACAGAGAGAAGGAAAGGCCTACAATTTTCATAGATTTCAGATATCGCTATAATCAAATCACATGACTCAAATACCTGTAATTAGGAGAGAAAATGGTTTTTTTTTCTAAATTTAGGGATTTCTATTTCAAACATTAAACTTTATTTGCAGAAAAGTAATTTTAAGTTATTGGCTTAAAATAACATGCAATTCTTTCTCCTTTTTCTCTTCCCCCATCATGCTGTAGCCTAAATAGATATTCCAAGCCTTGCAAGTGAATTGTGTATGAATTGCTCTGCTCATATCACATCCAGAATTTATCATCATAAATGAAATAGTTATATGATAAATTAAAGATTTGAAATGAATTCTCTTCATTGGTATCAAGATGAAGCAGGGCAGAGGACATGGGAACATAAAGTACAAAGGCCATCTGCATGCCTTCTGTGAGTTTGGGGGAAATAAACAGGAAAGCAAGAGACTGGTGGGCATCAGGAGTCAGGAGATCAGGGCCCTCACCAGTCCACAAGATAATCACTCAAATTAAGGAGCAAAATTGTGCAATCATTGGTTCCCCCAAACCTGATTCTGACCAATCCTAAAAGAGCATATAAAAGCTCTCAGTAAGGTTTAAAAGCCCATTTCCCAAGAGTTTCGAAGTCACTCTCTTTCCAGGACACCCGTCCTCTTTCGTGTGTATGTGGTGAGGGGAGGGTTTTGTCTTCTATCTTTCCCTGCCTTAAAAGAAACTTTCATATTTCAATACACTTCGCTCATCCTTGGACTTCATTTGTCGAAATCTATTGGACAAAAAAAGAACCCTAAAAGAAGAGACAATCCCATTTCAGTTTTGGTGCATCCTCCAAGAAAGATGGAAGGGTAAGTAGGAAACAAAAAACAAACAACAACAAAAAACATTTTTTGGGAGGGAGCTTCTGCCACATGTTCTTATAGGCTCATATTTGGCACTTTGATTCCACCTGGCTTATAGTTCAACTTGGTCTATGCTGTGTCTCTTAAAATAAGAGCCAGCAAGGAACAGTGGCTGGAATAATCACATGCATAAGAGGGAAAATAGCAAGTAAACAGAGAAGAAAGCCAAAAAGGTGGTTCTGTTTGCTGCTGTCAAATCTAGAGGCCTAGCCACAGCAGCAGCAGTAGTGGCAGCTGGCATTAAAATTCAGTCTGGCTAAAAGCTCTGGAGTGATGCTGGAATTACATAATCCCACAGCATTAAGGGCACCAGACCACCTGTATATGGAGGGCAAGCCATTGCCCACTGGTGGATGCATTGATGCCACAATATCAAGAAGAGTGTCAGGATAAAAGTTGGAACTGGGTGGTCCACAGTCCCATGAGAAAAAACTAACTCCTTTCTGGCAAAAAGAAAAAAAAAATAAGTCTTTTTATACAAGCACCTATACAAATTACAGCAAAATATAACTTTTTACTATAGGAACTAAGGCTATTTTATTTTTTGAGCTCATGGATTTTAACACATTTACCTGTGTTTGCATGCACATATTTTCTGTCCTGATTTATTTTTGTTTTATCTAACTAGAGGCTTTCTGGTTCTCTGTACTTTGTGTTTTTTTTTTTTTTCTTTCTTTACTCAGCAGCTATTCAAGGATTAATTCTCTGTTTGGTATCCTAAGAAAGAGGATGAACAGTGGTGGTGATTAGTGTGCTTGCTTGCCATGGGACACTAAGTGGCCACCTGAATCAATATGATTCAGAGTCACCCATAACTAGCAGACTGACTATGGCTAACTGCACAGGTTTTCTCCTTGTCTGTGTCATACAATAAAATCTGTGACAGGATATGTTTTGTTTTCTGGAAGCTCTCGATATGGCTTCACCCTGGATAATAAATATCTGTAATTCTCTTATTCCCTACCTGCTGACGTTGTTTGTTGTGCTATGTGTGTAACATGTCTGTGTACTGTCTATGTGGTACAACAAATTGGCATATTAATAAATGAGTGCTTTTAAAAATTTAAGGAAACCATAAAATCAAATGCCTCTAAGTTCACATGACTTAAAAAATCTAAGATCTGAGTAAACTTAAGAATTGTTCATGAGATTAAAGTAAAGATGTCCTTAAAATTACTAACACATGCTTTTCTCACTAGATATATAGTCAATCAAGATTATGTTTACCTCTGTAGGATGTTTTCAAATACAATGTTAATTGCTTTTAAGTTTTTTTCTCTTGCAGGAAAAATATTTTAAAATACTATGACACTTATCTGATGTCTTGATTTTCAGGGATAATTTATAAATTAATTATTAAATTAAATTGGGTAAATGTAAAATGTAATTAATACTTTAAAATGCTCTTGGTTTTATAGGATCTAAAATAACATTTGGGTCTAATAAGTGGTCTTCTAAATTGTCAATGTTTTAAAAGAAACAATATTGTAGAATGCCATTGTTTTTGGGTCTTTACAAAAAGGAAGCAAAGGTTGCTGGTAATCAGGGTTCAGGCCAACTTGTAATTCAGTATACATTACTTTGATGAGAATAACTATCTATTATTTTACCTGAGCATCCTAAAAATTTAAAGATGCTAGTAAGACCGATGAAACACTTCTTACAATCTTTAGCTGATAGAGCTGCATGGAGAATTTCAAACCTGCTAAAAAGGGAGGACAAATTTTATTGGTCCAGATACTGAATATCTCGAATTTCATTCTCTTACTGGCCATCATCTAGGAAAACTAAACACAGGTAGACTATGAGCACTGCTCTTGGGCAGCAACGGGAGGTCACAGACAGGCAGCAATATATGCTACAAATATCACCATGCAATCGGTCCCTCAGTCATCAGGGTGCTGGCCTCACATCTTGCTACACCCCCACCACTGATGCATCCCATATGTATCTGGTGGTCACAACTGGGTGCCAGCTCTATGTCACCCTGATAAGCATGGATAAACCCAATAGAAGCACCCTGTTCATGGCCATGCATGAAATTGGTGCCAGGTTCACATAGTAAGAGAAATAAAGGGATGCTTTTTCTCTCAGATGGGAAAAGTCCCATCTGCCAAGCCTGCCAGCATTCCATTGAAAAAAATAATGCCTAGACTTTTTCTGTGTCTGAGTTTGGTAGTATGGATTAAGAGACAGAGTGGATGGCTGCCAGAGGGAAATGTAAACAATGACACTATCTTACAGCTGGATCTGTTTTGCAGGAGGAAAGTAAGGGTCTAAAGTTTGTACCAACGAGAAATGCAAAGCTATGCCAGCAAGGTAAACCAGATATGGCCCTTCTGGCCACACTGACAAAAAACAAAAACAAAAACAAAACAAAAAACATTTTTCATACCACCAGAGCCCAAAAAGACAAAAGAAAAACCAATAAATAAAATGAGTTATTTGTAGACATGAGGGGATACTATAGTAAAGTCAAAAGAAAGAGGAAATGCTTTGAAGTTGAAAGGAATTTTGTATGGCAAGATTTTTATTCAAAATGACTGAATTATCCCCTAGAGGAAAAGAAAGATAAAAACAAAAATCAGAGGGTTAAGCAAGTTGCAGAGGGTTTGAGGAAGTTGCCAGTGATTTGTAAAGGATAAGATAAAATAAATTTTGAATGTGTAATTGGTTACAATAAAGAGAAATTATTTAAAGGGTTTTCTAAGAATCACATTAAATGCATTGATTCTGTGTTTAAAGCAATTTGGTTTTCTTAATTTATTTCTCTGCTTCTGGTAAAATTTTACGAAAACAAGCCTAGAGAACAAAAAATTTTGCATTTTATTAAGATAATTTCCTGTGTTTCTTTCTATATATTGACACCAGCATTTTAGATATTTGTATTTTGAAAATGTACAAAACTTCTAAAATACAAAACATAAGAAAATACTAAACTAATGGCATCTAAACAAAATAAAGTAGTGATAGCCTTTCCAGGTTTATATTTATATGTTCCTAATTGCATTAAAATCATCTTCATTATGCAAAGATACAAATGGTATTTGTTTTATTCCTGATTATTCTATTTTGTGTTTTTCTTATAAAATTATGTAATTATTATTATTTTTTTTTTTTGGCAATACTAGGGATTGAACTCACGGGCATTCTACCTCCGAGCTATACCCCCAGCCCTATTTTTTTATTCTTTATTTTGAAACAGGATCTCACTAAGTTGCAGAGGGTCTCACTAGGTAGCTGAGGCTGGCCGAGAACCCAGATCCTCCTGTCTCAGCCTCCCAAGTACTGCGATTACAAGTGTGCACCACCATGCCTGCATTAAATGTTGTTTGTTAACGTTTAACAGAAGTACAACACTTAAACATTGTTTTGAAATAATAGCCTCACCTGAAAGACATCTTACAAAAACTGGTAAAACTGACCTTCTGGGTGTTCAACAACTGAGACTTAGAAAACAATCAGGAGATAGAAGAGCTAAGGAAAACAGCCAATATTTTGGCCCTAGTCCTTCAAGGTTAAATAGGACCCAGTGAAGGACCTTGCAAAAGGCTCTGAAACTCCAGTGTCATCTGACCTCCAAAAACAAGGAGATCATGAATGCCCCAGAGACTGGGAGCCACCTTACTCTGCAAAAAGGAGGGTCATTGGAGAGGAAAATATTCTCTATGTTTCAAATGAAGCCAAATGGTCAGAAAGATTGTGATCTCTCCTGACAGGTGACACAACTGGTAGAAGTAAAGCTTCGCCAATTCCCTAAAAATAACCCTGAGGAGACCTGACTGACCTTAACACCAAAAATATTAGAAAAACGTATGTTTGCCCAACATAGGGCTACCTGATTTGTATTAAATACCCAGTAGAACAGTATAACCAGAGGCAAATGTGCTATTTCAGGGTGAACAAAAAATGAGCTATACTGAAGCTATTTGTAGGCTTTAGTTTAAAGGATTCTACCTTTAAACTCACAGAAAAAAATAAGATATGATACTAGTGCCAAAATGTCTCTCTGGTTAAGTCCTTATAAAATACTGTAATGTTAAACCTGTTGTTCTTGAGGTTTACAAGCCCAGGGCCATCAGACACTACAAAAATGGAGATTCCTATTTCTGTAAACCCATGGAGGATCTAAATCCTATTCAAAATCCTACAGAGAGAAAAAGCCTGTTTAAGCTAAGTTAAAAACAACATGCTTGTTTTTCAGGCTTTCCATAACAAGAATTTTTCACGTTGTTAAACATAATGACTCATGGTCTATTGCAAATGGGTTGCTGCCCGGCCTCTGATTCAAAATGCTAACAGGTAGATGGCCTATGGTAAAGGGTTTTATAAAAAAAAATTATAGCAAGATGGTTTATTTTATAATGTACTAATGTATCCGTTTTTCACGTAGATGCTCACCTAACCACCCTAAATGACTTTGAGCCAAGATGATCAGACACGTTCTGCCCTCCAGATACAGATGAAGAATTCCTTCTTTCATTGTCCTCTAGATCAATCACCCCTGATACCCTAAACTACAGTACTCTGACAGCAGCCCCTACAAGTTTGAAGCAGGTAGAGTGGTTGTTGTCTCATTTTTCTAATAGCAGTTAGGGTCACTTCATCAGAGGGGAGACATGAGACATGGCAGGGGACCAGGGAACAGGAAGAGGAAAGGCCATCTGGGAGATCAGGGCCCTGACCAGCTGACAAGATAATCATTCAAATTAAGGATCAAAATTGTGGGAAAGTTATTGGTTCCCCAAAATATGATTCTGGCCAATCAAAAAAGAGCAGATAGAAACCCTCATTTGAGGTTTAAAAGCCCACTTCCCAAGAGTTTCGAGGTCACTCTCTTATCATGATTCCTTCTTTGTGTGTGTGTGTGTGGGGGGATACTTTGTCTTCTATCTTTCCCTGACTTAAAATAAACTTTCATATTTCTGTACCCTTCACTTATCTTTGGACTTCACTAATCGAAATCTACTGGACAAAAATCCTAAAAAAAGAGATACTCCCATTTGAAAGAAAGCCAGATTAACATTAATATTTCTCAATACATTTAAACATGTCAGTTTTCATTGTGAATTTCTTTTCCAATTTGAAATTTGAGTCTGGTAGCCATTGCTATGGTTTTGCAACCTAAAGAAATTTTATCCTCGTTTGGAATGGTGGCAAACACCTGTAATCCTGGTACTTGGAAGGCTGAAACAAGAGAATTGCAGGTTTGAGGCCAATGCACAATAATTTAGTAGGACCCTCTTTCAAAATTACATTGCATTGATAAAGTTCTAAGAGAAAGCAAGAAAGAAAGAATATAAGTAAGATAATACATTGTTGAAGAAAGACATCTCAGAAACTACAATAATGTGCATGTTGAAAAAAAAATTAAGGTGTATGGTAAATACAATGTTAGTCTACAATTTACTTTAGCACAACTCTTTAGCCCTTAATTTTGAGAATACAGAGTAGTACCACAGTGTTCAATTTTCAGAAATCTTGGCAGGTAGTTATTAAACAAAGCCACAGCCAGGCATGGTGGCACATGCCTGCAATACCAGTACTTGAGAAGCTAAGACAAGAGAATTTCAGGTTTGAGGCCAGATTCAGCAACTTAGTGAGGCCCTGTTTCAAGGACAAAAAATAAAAAAGAGTAGGAGTGTAGCTCAGAGATAGAATGCCCCTGGGTTCAATCTTCAGTATTAAAACAACAACATAACAACAACAAAGTCACAATTTTAAATAAGTTTACAAATATAATTAAATAAATTATATTTAAAATTATCAAAACTCATTGGTTATCAGATTTAATGACAAGTTTATAGGAAAAAGAGCTGATTGAAATATAAATTTTTCTGTTTTTTTTTTTAATTGTGGTTGATTTGCAAACATGGACTGTTTATGGAGTTAATGTTGGCAAAATCCAATGAAAGCATTCTGTAGAAATCAATTTGGTATATAAACTTTATAATAAAGTTTGTTTCATGCTGTAGTCAAATAAAATAAAATAGGGCTTGGAGTGTAGCTCAGAGGCAGAACACCCCAGATTCAATCTCTAGAACCACAAAACAAACAAAAAAGAAAAATTTTATTCTGCTCCCTTAAGTGTTCCCGTTGAATTGAGGAAATGGTAACTTTTAAGTAAATTGGAAAACAAAGAATTCATTTTAGAATAGGCATATTAATTTTGCTTTATTGGGTGTAAAGAAATGATGCCCAAAACATCTAAATCTATGCACAGTGTATATGAAGTTAAGAAATAAGAGAACAAAATTTAATCTATAGCACATAATCAAAACACCCCCCATATATGCCACAAATATTGAAGTCATCACAAAGAACAAAGCATTCTAAAATACCAAAGAATCATTAGAGGCTACCATGACCTGAATTTATGCAAAAACCTAATTACTAGTTTTCCTATTCCACATTTTCCCTACTAAAGTATTTCATGCATGGAATCAGAGTGACATTTTAAAAAATATAAACTTAAATAAAGAAGAGAGGGCATTTGGAAATGGTAGAAAGTAAATCATAAAGTTAAAAAGAAAGACTATAAGCAGAGAGTCGATTGGTAGTTTCCAGAGCTGGGGGTGATGGGGGAGCTGAAGAGATGTTGATCGAAGGATATAAAATTCAAATTAGGCAGTATGAATAAGTTCTGGAGAGTTTATGTGCAGCATGCTGGCTACAGTTAATAATACTATATAGTGTACTTGAAATTTGCTACAAAAGTATATCTTAAACTGTCACCACACAGAAAAATAACTATGTGAGGTTATGCATATGTTAATTAGCTTTATAGTGACAATGATTTAACAATGCATATCAGAGCATCACATTGTCCATGACAAGTACATTCAATTTTGTTAGTCACTTATACCTTAATAAAGCTGGAAAACATAAAAATAAATATGAGAATATAAGATGTAGTGGATTATAACTGAGATAACCTATACTTATCTATACTACATTTTGTAAACTTGACTTTCAGTTTTATAAATATATAAATATTTTACATATTAATAAAATAATTTTACATTCTAACCCCTCCTCAAATCAAATGGGAAATCAAATTATTGAAGATGGATAATTTCACTTAATGTAGTTATTTGACTTTGAATCACTAGTGGGATCTATGATAGTGTTTCAGTAAGCATATTATTACTGATGGTGTTAGTATAAATATTCCAAAATGGTTTGGTGTGCATTCTAGATCCAATAGAATGAGAAAGTATGTTAGTGTCATTAACAAGTGACATTTTCATCATAGCTAAAAGATGAGAGTAAAAAAATCTGTGTATTACTAAAATTATAAATTTAAACTTGACTTAAAAATAATAATATAAGCTTAAGATGTATTTTACATCAATAAAATTGTTATAACTATACAATGAAAAGGCCTAGAAACAATTACCAACCCAGTAGAAATGACCAAAGAATAGCATTCAAATTAGAGGGTTTTAAAAAGTACCATTTCCTATGAAAGCACATACTTATCTTTAGAGAAATGATTAACTTCAGGGCTGAATATGAAACATATAAGTTTGAACAGCTGGATTATACCAAAAACCAAAGAGCTCAGAAAGACTATTAAATCATGGCAAAAAACTGAGAAGCCAAACTACAAGCAAAGGTGGGACCACTTGACTTTCCAGTGAATTAAATCATTAAATATACTTAAATCTATCAGTTCATAATAATATTTAAGAGCACACTGGTTAATTTTGAAGACATCAGGAATCACACTATATAATTATTTTGAAAAATTAAAAAGAAAAAAAATTCAAACATCTTATTCCTATACAAACCATATCTTAGAATAAGAAATAAGGGATAAGATACAAACTGTATCTTAGAATACGAAAACGCTTGAAGAAGTAATTTTATCACTGTAGAAGTAAGAAGAAATGATAATATCTAAATACTACATTTGCAACCATATTAAATTAATTAAATTAATGGATGTAGATAATATTGTCTGGGGCTGATTAACATCAAAAAACAGGAAGTCATCAGACATGTGATTCCTGAATCAATTCTACAGATCACAAACTACAGAAAGGAAGACAAGAAGGAGGCAAAGAAGAGGAAAATGATTAGTTCAAGTCTCTAGATTTAGAGAAATTTACAGATTACTTAATAAAGAAACATTAATGTATCCCATGTGAATATAATCAGCAAATGTAATTTTGTAGACTATGTAATTTATTTAACAACCAATAAAACAAGAAGAGGAAAAGAGAAAGAGAGAGAGAGGCAGAAAAGGAGACAAGTAAAAGAAAAGAGTAAAGGGAAGAATATAGATGAAAAGAGTTTTAAGAGAAATATCAATGAGTGACGATGTATTGAGCTACTCTAAATTTTGTTTTAAAAAAACTGTAGATATTTTTAATTGACAAGCAGAAAAATGTGACTTATGGCTGGATAGTTGATCACAGTAAGAAATTATTCATTTAGAAATCTGATAATAACATTATAAGTACTCATAAAGTTATTTTAATATTTATATAATAAAATGCAAATAGATGAATTACATGAAATCTGAGATTTGCTTCTAAATAATGAAGGGGCTGGGTGACGCTAACAAGGTACTGATAAGACAAAATTGACCATATATTATTAATTATTGAAATCAGAAATAGCCGTGTTACATTACACCACTCTCTCCTTTTTGTATAATTTTCTTCCATTTTTTGAAAATTTTCATAATAAAAACATAAGAACTCTAAACAACAAAACATGTAACTGTAAAACGTTGATATCACTAAAGCTCCTTTTATCAATACATCATGGGTAATTGCTTTATTTGGACACAGTATGATAAGACATTTGCCTTATATGGACATTTTATAATCTGTTGACAGCGTGTAATTTACTAAAGCTCAGTTTCTATGATTGGCTGATATTCTGCTATTTTTCACAATAGTATACTTGTGTGTGGTGTGTGTGTGTGTGTGTGTGTGTGTGTGTGTGTGTGTGTGTGTGTGTATTACTGGGGATTGAATTGAAACTAGGGGCATTCTAACTCTGAGCTGCACTCCCAGCCCTTTTTATTTTTTGTTATTGGTGTCTTGAAACAGAGTCTCACTATATTGCTAAGAATCTTGCTATGTTGCTGAAGCTGTTTTCAGACCTATGATCCTCCTGTCTCAGCCTCCCAAGTACTGGAGTTACAGGTATGCGCCACCAGGCCTGGCACAATAAAATACTATTAAGTTAGGTTGCAGGTATTTGCATACTAAGTTAGTTTATAGGATGCTACATATGGAAGTAGCTTTAGACCAAATTTAATTAATTTAGTAAAAGGTCTGAGAGTAAAATACTTGGAAAGCTGCTGGCAGGTAACTCAAACCCAAATTAAGCTAGTAGTCTGAATAAAGCTTGCTCAGAATTTAGAATTTACAAATTTCCCCACCAACACAAAACTTCACTGCAAGTACTTGCATTGGTCTCTGCAATAAATGTCTCAGTTCTTCAAAAACACTCAGTCCTCTGGATTCTTTCCTTGGGACAAATTATGTGGCTTTCTTTTTCCTTTTGATATACAGAAACAAACAAACAAAAAACCACACACACACACAAGTGAAAAAAAAAAAAAGGTTTCAGTGTTGCCAAAATTGTGGAGAAATACTCAATTAAGTTCACTAAAGTCTGTTCTGTCTGGATATCTTCTGTTACTTCATCTTCCAGCCCTCTTCTGTGGCCTTCTCTTGAAGTATAGTCTTGTCCTATTTATTAGTGATGTCCTGCCACTTCAGGAAAACTTTTACCTACACAGAACCACTTCCCTAAACAACAGATTTCTCAGTGTTCTCCCTCTGGTATCTCAATTAGGTTTAATTCTGTGGTGATAATCAGGTTTCCTCCTGCTTGACTCACTTGAGGTTATAAAATCTATTACACATGATGATTTATCTGACTTCCTTACAGTTCCTAAATTGTCTAGGTCCCACCCTAATAACTGAGATTGGGATTTATCAAGGTCATGGTTAATCCAGCAATTTAAAAGCCCAAATCACTGAATAATTACAGCTCTTTAGTACTACTGTGGTCACAGCATGACCCAAGTAATTGGTAATTAAGGCAAGAAAAAAAATTTCCCTTGAAAGTTTTTACTTATATGAATTGATTAGTATCTTTAACAAGTGCTCATTTCACTTTTATTGCATTATCTACAATATATTCATACCCCAGCAATACCTGTGGTTATTTATTCTGCAAAGGATAGCCCAATCAGAGTCACATCAGAGATGATGATGTATGTTATAGAGGAAAGCATACGAAAGGATCTGAAAGTTGCTGGCAATGCAGCTAGGAAGTGTGTGAGCAAAAGTGTTCAAGGAATATTTTATTTTTATTTATGTTGGCTATGAAATAAATATTGTGTAGTTGCATCAGTGGATTTTATGTGTCAGGCACTATTTCCTGCAGCACCCAATCACTTCGAAGCTATCAAAAGCAAAGGTGGCATTTGAAGAGGCTGCCCTCTCTGAACAGTAGGAGAAAAAACCCAGGAGGGTTGATGAAATGAATTCTGATGAGTGTCTCTCCTCCTTTCTAAAGCTATTTGAGTTCATTCCTATTTTAGCAAACACAAACCCTGGATGGAAAGTAGTTGAAGGCAATAGTTTCAAAGCGATGGAGAGAAGGAAGAGAAGAGACTTGTATTTTGCTAAGCAGATGACATCACATGAGGTAATGTGTATGCAAGAATGAAAGCTAGAAAGTTTTTTGTTTTATTATTTTTGCAGATTGGACACCCTCGTCCTCCTATGCAAGAGCAAAATACATAGACAGTGATGCGATGGGCATGTTACACTGTGGGTGTCTGCATCAACCTGCATATCATGACCACATCAATGCAGTTGACACCAGGAGCAGGCAAATGAAAATGTCCAGAAAACAGCGTATTTCAAGAGAGTGCCGGCAAAGAAGCAGCCACAATTTATCACCTGCTCTGCATGGAATTTGGTGGAATTACATGGTAGACAGTGGCTTGTCATAAGACCAAGGAAGGCTGAGCTCATACTCCTGAGATCTAGACCAAGCTCCTCACACTGTGTTTCCAGGCAAAACTCTGTATCCTCAGATCCCTTCGCCTCCTTGCTGAGAGCTGGAGCTCTCGAGACTGAAACATTGGCTTTTGGCTGGTTATTAATTGCTGTATATATTTGCTGCTATTATGTGACTCAAGAATCTTACATTATAAATAATTAAAAGGTTGGCTCTCTATTGACATGGACTGATGTAATAATAACAGTTTCTTCAGAGCATCCCTAAACACCATATGAATTCTAAAATTAGACACATCTCTTTTGTGAATGAACATACATTCTCAGTAACTTAGGTCACTAATTTTGACTCACTTCAGTTGTTATTGAATGCTTTTCTAAAAAAACTAAGTTCTGCATTCTAAAGAATTCCTTTTTACGCTGTATTTTAAAAATATAGTACATGATTAAATATTTTTACTTGAACACCTTTGATAATGTCATAATAATGAATATACACTTTTCAAACTTTTATGGGCATTGTAATTTTATATCATACTGAAGTTCAGCATGATAGAAACATACATGCACACAGCACTTGGCATGTATTTTTGAACTATCTAGTAGATATCAGAAAATCTCTGCATGCTAAATGAGATAACTAAACAATTTTCTGAGCTGATGTTTTCACAACAAGACAATGGTGTTCCCCTTTGCTCAGAATTCAGGCACATCAGATTCACGGGCCCAATCAAGTGCCAATGTGTTATTTGTTCTCTCCTGTGCCTCAGCTCACTCACAGCCTCAGCCTGTTGAAAGGAGTGAATTTCTAATGGTGAAATTATAGGCATTTTGACAGGCCAATGGAGAGAAATTTTGAGAGTGGGGAGATTCCTAGCATCCCTCAAAATCAAATGACAACAAACAGTGGGGTTTAATTTCTTCAGTCCAGGTTTTTGCAGGATTCTTGTCAGTCAAAGACATTCACAGAACACCTGCCCTATATACAATATTTCCCTTCACATACTAATTCCCTTCCTGACACTTGACAGTTTTTATAAAGAAAGATGGGGAGCTGAGCATTTGCTCCGTAGGATAGAAATTTGATTCATAACAATTTGCTTATTTAGAATGAAATTCCACAATGACAAAACTCTTCATTCCTATGGGTTTTATAGTAAAGGAATTTTACTTGTCCCTCAATTTGTGCTGGCTTCTTAATTTTCATAAAGGAGAATTCTTGTTTTTTCATCTTTTAAATACATTTGAGTAGGCCTTTATCAGATATCCAAGAGCATAAACTATTGCTGAAAACAGCTGTAACTGATTCTAATCATCCTTGTGTAGAACAATGGAGAAGACGAGAAGCTAAAACACTGTGATCACAAAATTTGCACGATTTATAGCCTGAACTGCAGCAAAATGTAAGGCCCACATCTTTGTTGTACCCCTTGAGGCAACTTTGAGGCTCAGTTAACTTCAGGTATTTTTTTTTTTTTTCAGTGAATGGGTCTTGCTGGTGAGAAATCTGTGGATAGTTTACATTTTACAAACTAGGTTCCTTACTAAATTTCATATGAATCCTCAAGTTTCCAAAATGGATACAATCCAAAAATTAAAAACTGGAGAAATAACCCATAGGAATATATACTGCAATACTTTCATTAATTGGCTGAGTTAATGTGTTATTATATAAAATGAAGAAAGTAAATCTGACCCTTTTAAAATACTATAAAGATAATATAATGAAATAGAATAAGAACCTCAAGATAGAGTTGACAGAATGGGAGAAGATCTTCTGATAGAGGACTAATATCTAGAATATACAAAGAATATGAGAAATTCAGAGCCAATAAAAAAAAAAGAAAAACCCAATAAAAAAGGGCAAATGAACTAAATAGACACTTTACAAAAGAAGAAATGCAAATGGCCAATAAATATATGAAAAAATGTCCAGCATCATTAGCAATCAGAGAGATGCAAACGAAAACTACCCTGAGCTTTCACCTAATCCCAATTAGAATGGAAATCATCAAAAACACAAACAATAATAAATGCTGATGAGGATGTGGAGAAGTAGAAACTGTTGGTTGGGTTGCAAAATAAAACCACTTTGGAAAACAGCATGGAAGGTTCTCAGAAGATTGTAAATGAACCTATCATATGATCCAGCTATACTACTCCTGTTTATCTACCCAAAAGAATGGAAACAGGACTACCATAGTAATGAAGGCATATCCATGTTTATAGCCGCACAATTCATAATTGTCAAACTATAGAGTCAGCCGACATGTCCATCACCAGGCGAATGCATTACAAAACTGTGGGATATATACACAATGGAATTCTACTCAGCCATAAAGAAAAACAAAATTATGTCATTTGCATGGAAATGGATGGAGCTGGAGAATATTATGCTAAGTGAGATTAGTCAGTCAAAAAAGTGAAAGGTCAGATGTTTTCCCACATATGTGGAATCTAGGGAGAAATTGGGACACAGGAGGGACTCGAGACAAAGAAGAAACCTTAGTGGAGTGAAGGAGGGGACCTGAATGAGAGAGACAGGAGTGGGAAGGAAGACTTGAAGAGGGAAACACCTCAATGGGCATAATGCACATACACAAACTTATCAAAGGGAATCACTGTGCTGAGTATGGAAAGGTGGGGAGGGAGAGGGACAGGAGTGGGAACTGGAGGAGGGCTCAAAAAGTACTGTGTGCATGTATGCCTCTATCCCCCTGAACTTCATCAAGGTATAATGATTACAATGTACCAATAAATAAAATATAAATTTAAAAAGAATAAAAGACTTGATATAATATTATAAACATAATTTTTATAACTGTGCCTCTATGCTTTAACTTTTGTCACATAAAGATAAAGACTCTAAGACACTTGTTTGTAGCATGACCTTTTAAAGGAAAACCATTGGTGTAACTGAAATACAATTATTAAAGTGTACAGTTTTATAAGCTCTACCATTGTCCCCTCCCAATTTTTCTCATCCCCCATTCCCCAAACCCTTTCTCTTTCCCATCCCACAGAAAAATACATGCACACAGTACTTGGTGTTTCCCCCTCTTTATGTAACTAGCTTTTCTAGATTTCATAGTAAGTGAATCACTCATGTATGTATGTATGTATGTATGTATGTATGTATCTATGTATGTATGTATTTATTTATTTATTTTGAGGGAGATTGGTGAAGAAAGCCTTCCTTCTTTGACTCAGAACAATTATTTGAATAATTTATACATGTTTTAATTATCAATAGACCATTTTTTAAAATTTCTGTGCAGTGTTCCTTCATATATAGCCATTCACATATTGGTGAACATTGGAGTTATTTCCAATTTTAGACTGTTTCCAATTTGTAAAGCTGCTATGAGATTTGTGTGCAAGTCTTTATATGAACATGTTTTTGTCCTTCTTGAGAAAGTGCCTTTAGTAGAATTGGTATATTGGTGATACTATTTTTAAACTAACTATTATGGACTGAATGTATCCTCCTGCCAAAATCCATATGCTGAAGCCTGAATCCCCACATGCGATAATATCTGAATGTGAGGTCTTTGAAAGGCAGTTAGGTCACAAGAGTGGAGTCCATGAATGGGATTAGTGTGCTTCTAGAGGGATAAAGAGAACAGAGTTCTCGCTTACACTGGGTGAGGAAACAAGGAAAATTGGTTTTCTACAACTCTGAAGGAGTCCTCAGCAGCAGACAGAGCCCTCCAGAACAGTGAGAAATAAGTTTCTGTTGTTTAGAAGCCAACCAGTGTATTCTATTCTATGGTAGTGTGTGTGTGTGTGTGTGTGTGTGTGTGTGTGTGTGTGTGTGTATGTGTGTGTTGGGGGCGCACACTGGATGTTCAACACAGAAGCATTCTACCTCTGAGCTAGATCCCCAGCCCTATTTTATTTATTTATTTATTTATTTTATATTTTGAAATAGGGTATTGCTTAGTTGTTAAGGGTCTTGCTAAGTTTCTGAGGTTGGTCTTGATGTTGCAATCCTCCTGTTTTAGCCTCCCAAAAACTGAGATTACAGGTGTGCACCACCATGCTCATTTATGGTATTTTGTTATGACAGCCAGAACTAAGACACTAACATACTGTTTTCCAAAGAAAGAATATTACTTTACATTTTTATTAGCAATTTTAAAGAATTCTGGTGATTTTATCCCCTCACTAACAGTTGGTATAAGCAGTCTTTTTTATTATTATTTTATCCATTTCAATAGCTGTGCACCATAGTTCAAAAACTGTGGTTTTAGTCTGCTTTTATAATTTTCTTGTACTAATTTGTCTGGAAGCTGAACTTTGGGATTGTGAGTATAAAGACAGAAAACTGTCTCATTTCGTAGGTTTTTCTGTCACCACAGGGAACTCAGCAACAAATAATTATTTATTTTCTTCCTTTTCTTCTCTAAGCTTAATTACATTTCTTTATTTTATTCACTGTTATAATGATTTTATTCAAACTACATGAAAATATAAATATTCATATTTTTACCCATTAGCTTTACTATTCACATTTTGGTTTATTACGTTCAATTTTCTCTATCCTAATATTATTGCAAACAATTATTAATAACTCTCATCGCCCAGACTTAAGATATGTAGTTTTATATACCTCATGTAAATTTCTTATAAAATATCTAAAATTAGATATTATTTCTCATTGTTAGGCAAGTTTTAAGAAACAGAGAATTAAAAATGGCCCAATCATAAATCTATCAATTAGCAGACCCCAAATTGATTCAATATGTTTCTGACTCTTTAGTATCTTGTTAACATCTTCAATAGGTCTTTTGACTATCTTACCTTCTAAATTAGTCCAGTTGGAAAGAAAAATATGACTGAATTTCAATAGTATAGAAATAAATTCCTTATTACATGTCAAGAAACCACTAAACAAGCTTAGTTAAAAAGGGTAAATGGACTCAAAATACCCCACGTGGCATAACAAACCAAGATTGTGAACACACAGCTCTTATACTCTGCTACAGAATACCTGTGAGACTCTCCTCATATTATGCCATTTATTTTTATTTCATTTAACATCTCTCACCTCTCTGAGTTGAAGTTGTGTTAGAAGAACCCTAAGACAAACTACACTTTTGAAATGTTTTACTCTACCTGGAAAGGAAAAGCAATGAAACGTGTTGAACGACCTCCATGTTCTTAGCACTCAGACAGTGTCAACTGAAACTGACAGAGATAAATCACAGAAAGATACAAGAAGATGGTCTGACCAGTCCAAACGTGACCGAAGCACATCGCATCTGCAATATCAGGTAGAACATTTAAAAAAAAAAAAAAAAAAAAAAGAACTCTTATGAAGCAATCGAGATCTACCACACAGATTGCTTTGGCTTCTTTTAATTTATTATAAGTATAGACAATGAAATAAAGCTACAGATGTTTTACAAAAACCCTGTCAAGATGTTAGAGATTTTCTGTGAATTTATATAAATTAGAATATTAAAAAATATTCAATGTCAAAAATAAAGGCCAAGAATTTCTGTATTTATAATTTAAAATTAAGTGCTGTGTGCATATATGTTCCTATATATGAACTACATGAAAATGTGAGATTATTATGCACCAATAAAATTATAAAAATAAAGAATAATTAAAATCATAGATATGGGAAAGAAAAATTTTTCACTAAATTCTTGGATTCTATAACAAAATTTTGATTTTAGAACACAAAAAAATAAGCTCCTTTTTCTACTGTGGATTACAACTTGTGAAATTTGTCATCACCTTATGTGATATAGAGTAGACAGAACATATTAAATATATTCAAGATGATTTTGGAGAAGCAAATATTTTGGATTTTGGATATTTGGGAATGTAATTTCATATTGAATGACCATTGGAATTATATATACAACATTTCCTTAATATCATGATAAATATTGAATAATACCTTTGTTTTTTTATTAAAATCATTTATGTCAGGAGTGAAAAGAACTCTATATTATCTTCAGTTTAATTTTCTCATTCTTTTTTGAAACAAAACTGAGCCTCTGAAATAGTCATAAGGTAGATTTCATTGTGAAAGATGCCAGTGGTTCAACAGACTAGGCCTTAGGTAACTCTCAGGCATACAATGAGTTGTGTGACTCCCTTGACATGATACTTAGATTCTCTAAGACTCGATGTTTTTTCAAATATAACATAATATATATCTATATATATTTTGGAATTTTGAGGAATGCTTTAAGTAACTTACTTATTCTAATAGTTGCCTTTATTTTCTGTATCACTAATTAAGACAAAAATGAACTAGAATTCTTTTCTTCACTTAGAATTTATTTTACATATATAAAGAGATCATTGACTTATTTAAATATTCAATGAAAATATTAAAGTAATACATTAGCTTATGAGTTCTCGAAAATTTCCATATTCAGAGCCTGGATATTTTAAGTCAGTTTTCAATTTAAATTGGTTGATGTTCATATTGTTGCTCTTTTTTTTTTTTTTAAATCATGGTATCCTTCCTTATACAGTTGAAAACCTTAGTGTTGCTACATTTCTCAAGAAGTGCTCTACTCTTGCCTACAGAATGGAAGAAAATATTTGCCAGCTACACTTCTGACAGAAGCTTAATATGAAGAATACAAAGATTCTCAAAAAGCTTAGCAAAAAAATCCAAATAATCTAATCAATAAATGAACAAATGAATTAAAGAAACATTTCTCAAAAGAAGAAATACAAATGGCCAACAAGTATATGAAAAAAAGAAGTTCAACATATCTAACAATCAGGAAAATTCGAATAAAAACTACACTGAGATTTTCAAGGATACAAATAATAATGAATGCTGTGGTGTTTGTGGGAAAAGGGGAACACTTGTACACTGATGATGAGAGTCTACATTAGTACAACCATGTTGGAGATAAGTATAGAGGTTCCCACAAAGACTAGGAATGTAACCTTCATATGACCCAGCTATACTACTTATTTGTAGTTATCCAAAAGAATTAAAGTCAGCATACTATAGTCATATTTATATGCCATGTATATAGCAGCACAATTTACAATAGTACAATTTGCAATTTACAAGTTATGGAGCTAGCCTAGATGTCCTTCAAAAGATAAACAGATAAAGTAAATATGGTATATATACACAATTGAGATTTCCTCAGCCACAAAGAATCATATTATAATATTTGCAGGAAAATGAATAGAACTGGAGAGCATCATGCTGAAATAATCCAGATCCAGAAAGTCAAGAGTTATATGTTTTCTCTCATATGTGGAATCTAGAGATTAGAAAAAGAGAAAAAAATGGATCTCATGAAAATAGAAGCAAGAGCAATAGCATAGTGGGAGGAGATTTGGGAAAGGAGGAAAGGGTATGGGGAGGCATAGGGAAGAAACCAGACTAAACTATGCTATGCTGTGTTTTTGTCTCTAAGATTGTCTCCCACATTGTAAGCCCTCTTTCTTTAATTGTTGATACTAGCAATATACTATTATGTAAACACAAAATTTCAACTTTTTCTGTCATTTGAATAACAACTGCTAGAATGAAAGCAAACTTTTTTTTCAAAGTCAATAGACGTTTCCAACAGATATACGTCTTCTGAGTTTAAAACTCTTATTTATGATCTTTAAACAGTATGACTTTTTATTTACACGCTTCTTACTCATATATAAAATCTGCACTATAAAATTTGGTTGTTTTTTTAAAAATTTTTATTGGTGCATTGTAATTGTACATGATAGTGAGATTCTTAGTGATACTTTCATATACATACATAGCAATATTTGGTCTGTTTCCTTCCCCTTTTCCCTTCCCTGTGCCCTCCTTCCTCCCCTGAACTCTTCCTAATACTCTATTGGACTCTTTTCTCATTTTCATAAGATCTTGTTTCTTTCCTTTTTTCTCTCTGACTTCCCCATGTGAGTCCTTGATTTTCTGAGTCTGGCTCATCTCACTTAGTATGATGTTATCTAGTTTCATCCATTTCCCTGAAAATGACATTCCTTGGTATCTTTTCAAAAGAATTAAAGTCAGAATACTATAGTAATACGTGTATACCCATGTTTATTGCAGCACAATTCACAATAGCCACCTGATGGAATCAACCTAGAAGTCAGACAATAGATGAATAGATAAAGAAAATGTATATATACACAAAGGAGTTTTACTCGCTATTAAGATGAATAAAATTGTGATGTTCAATATTTTAATGATGGACATTCTCTATGGAAAAATCAATCATATTTTCCCTGATTTCTTTGTGTTTCCCTCTATTATCTGTGGGGTTTTGTTTGTTTTGTACTAAAAAAATGAACACAGAGATCCAGGGGCATTCTGACTCTGAGAACCCACTCTGTTAGCCTTTCTTAGTTTTTATTTTGACACAGGGTATCACTAAGTTGCTGAGGTTCTTGCTAAATTACTGATGATGGTCTCGAACCTGTGATAATACTGTCTCAGCCTCCCAAGTACTGGGATTACGAGCATGTGCCACCATGTCTGGCTCAGTATCTGTTTTTTTTCTTTTGAAATTAAACTTTTTATGTTGGAACGATTGTAAATGTTTATACAATTGTTGGCAATGCAGAGTGACACACACCATTTACCTTTTACTCATGTTGCTCAAATAATAACATTTTGCAAAAGTGTAGTCCAATATCACAAACAAGGTGTTCATATAAGCTGTAGTGAATATATACACCATTTCTATCACCATGGGACTCCTTTACTACAGCATGTATTTCCCTTCTGCTTCCTTCTCATTCCCTTTAACCTCTGGAAAAATATAATCAATTTTCTTAATAATGTTATGTAAATAGAATTACATAGCATATAATCTTTTGGGAATTGCGTTTTCACTTAGCATAACTAGGCAATCATTCATACAAATTGTTCTTGTACTGATGTTTTGTTTCTTTTCCTTGCTGAATAGTAATCCCTTTTATGTACGTACCCCAGTTTAGGAAATCAAACAGTGTTTCTGCCTTTAGTCACAGGGTTTGGTTCCTGATAAGCAATCATTCTCATGTAGTTTAGAGACAATGCATAAAGGAGATTTTGAAGTTAGATCTTGAGAGTATTTGATTGTAGCTTTTCAAGAAATTATAGATTTTTATTATTTCTCTGATAAATATTTTATTCACTAATATCAAGCTGAGAACTCGTTTCCACATTTAAATGCATATTCCATTTTGTTTTGTACCCTTTTGTATATATAATGCTTTTCAATTCCTTGACACAACATAATAGTTTAAACTGATTTAAATATCAATTAATTTCGATATATATATATGTATATATTTATATAAATTTCGATAATTATAAATTATAATTTATATAATTTATATAAATTATATTTGTATATATAAATATAAATTTCGATATATATATACATATATATGTATATATTTATATGTATATACATACATATTTATATATATGTATATATATAAATATATACATATATATCGAAATTAATTGATATTTAAATATCAATATATATATATGTATATATTTATACATAGTACTGAATGGGTTAAATATATATATGTATATATTTATACATAGTACTGAATGGGTTAAAATGAAAAGGAAATTGAGAGTAATGGCCAAGTTTGTATATTTCTTTTTGTTTTTTTTTTTTTTTTTTTGCGGTACTGGGGATTGAACTCAGGGGCGTTCTACCTCCAAGCTATATCCCCAGCCCTATTTTTTATTCTTTATTTTGAAACCGAGTCTCACTAAGTTGCGGAGTGCCTCACTAGGTAGCTGAGGCTGGCCGTGAACCCGGATCCTCTGGTCTCAGCCTCTCGAATGCTGGGATTACAAGCATGCGCCACCACACCCGGCTTCAAGTTTGTATATTACAGATGATATCAAGTAGATTGTTATTATTGTCTTCACATGAAGAATATGAGGTCATCTGTTTTAAGAAGAATCTATTTCAACAGGATTTAAAACATGAAAAACAACTATAATAAAATTAATAGGGTTTCTTCTTCTTTGTCTAGAGTCCTTCTTATGTCCCACTTTCTCCCTAGCTTCTGCATATTAAAGAGAACATACAATTTTTTACTTTTTGTGACTGACTAATCTTGCTTAGCATAATGTTTTCCAGTTCCATCCATTTCCCTGAAAATGATATGATTTTATTCTTCTTTATGGCTGAGTAAAATTCCATTGTGTACCTATCCCATAGTTTTGTAATCCATTCATCTGTTGATGGACATCTGGGCTGGTTCCATAGTTTGGTAATTGTGAATTTTGAAGCTATAAACATAGATACACATGCATCAGTCTGGTAGTTTAGTTTCCATTATTTTGGATAGATACCCAGAAGTCGTATTGATGGATCATATGGTAGCTTCATTCTCATTTGTATGAGGCTTCTCCATACTGTTTTCCAAAGTGGTTACACTAATCTGCAATCCTACCAACAATGTATTTGGGTTCCTACTTCTCCACACCCTCACCAGCATTTGTTGTTGTTTGTGTTTTTAATGATTGCCATTCTAATTGGGGTTAGGTGAAATCTCAAGGTAGTTTTGATTTGCATCTCTTTGATTGCAAATGATGTTGAATATCTCTTCATATATTTATTGGCCATTTGTATTTCTCCTTCTGTGAAATATATTTAGATCCTTTTCCCCTTTTTTATTGGGTTATTTGTTTTCTTAGCTGTGTGTTTTGAGTTCTCTTTATATTCTAGGTATTAGTCCTCTATCAGAGGAGAAGTTGGCAAAAATGTTCTCCTACTCTGTGGGCTCTCTGTTGAGGTTCTTGATAGTTTCCTTTGCTGCACAGAAACTCTTCAGTTTAATGTAATCCTGTGTTTTGATTTTCCTTTGAGTTGTTTGTGTCTTTGGAGTCTTATTGAGAAAGTTTTTACCTGTGCCTATGTGTTGAAGTCTTCAATCTATGCCCTCTTTAAGTAGCTTCAAGGTCTCTGGCCTGACTTTCAGGTCTTTGATCCATCTTGAATTGATTCTCGTGCAAGGTGAGAAAGTGGGGTTTATTTCCATTTTTCTGCATATTGTTAACCAGTTTTGCCAACACCATTTGTTGAATAGGCTATCTTTTTTCCCATGTATGTTTTTGGATCCTTGGTCAAAAATCAATTGACTGTAAGTATGTGGGTATGTTTCTGAGACTTCTATTCTGCTCCTTTGGTCTATGTGACTGTTTTTTGCTAATACCATGCTGTTTTATTACTATGGCTTTGTAGTATAGTTTGAAGTTGGGTATTGTGATGCCTCCTGCATGGTTTTTGTTGTTAGGAACTACTTTTGCTTCTGGGCTTTTCGTTGTTCCAAATGAATTTAAGGACTGACTTTTCTATGTCTGTGAGGAGTGACTTTGGTAATTTAATGGGTATCATATTGAATCTGTAGATCACTTTTGGGAGAATGGGCTGATTTCTATTTATTTTTGCAGGCCAACTATTAATGTAGAATG
The DNA here is from genome assembly GCA_004027655.1 of Graphiurus murinus. Classification (NCBI taxonomy): domain Eukaryota; kingdom Metazoa; phylum Chordata; class Mammalia; order Rodentia; family Gliridae; genus Graphiurus; species Graphiurus murinus. Next base: position 55,376 of record PVLC010002779.1, read on the forward strand.
TTATAGATCATACAGATGAAGCACAAAAACAGCAATGAATAGTTACTTATTTTATTTTCTGTGTAGGACAGAAGGGGAGAAACTGTGACTCAATTATGAGAATGCATAGGTACCAACACTTTCAAATAAACTTACAAGGAAATAAGCATCTATAATTTCTGAAAGAAAGGCTTACTTAGTTTGGAAACTGCAATCACATAGATAGAGTATGCTCAATTAGCCTGAAGATTCATCTTCATAGATAATGGCCTATGAATGCACATGTTTTCAAGAGTGAGGTTTCCTACATAGAAAGAAATAGGAGCCACATTTCTACAATAATAAACAGGTAGATAGATAAATATTTTTGAAATATTTAGACTTTTAATGCACTTGCTCTACAGGTAATAAGTTTCCACTTTTTTCCTCTGATATACATTCTCACTATGGTGATACTTTCTTTGTCCACTGGGAAAGTTTCTCCTCCTCCAGTTTTTTTTTTTACAAGCTACGAAACCATCAGCTAAGATTTTTTTCCAAATGAACACACTTTTTTTCCTTACTTTCAAAGAAGAGCATAGACTTAGCTCAGAAACATAAAAGAACAACTCTTCCTGAGAAAATGTTACTTGACCTTGAACAAGTCACTATGCTTCTAACAGCCTCTGTTACTCACTTCAAAATAGCTTCTATCTTAAGGAATTGTGAAAGCAATGAAGTAATGAAGGCAAGGAAAAGCATCCTGCACACAGTAAACATTCAATGTAAGCATTTTTTGTCCACATTTGTGTTTTAATTATTTATGCTAAACATGTCAGATCTGCCCAAGTTAATCTTTAAGTTTGACATAATCCTATAAAAGTCCTAGTAGTTTTATACTTTCTTAGAAATGGCAAATTATTCTAGAATTTATTTGAAAAAGTAAAACACTCAAGAATAGTCAAGGCAACCTTGAAAAAGAAGAAAAATTATTGGAGGACCTACAACACATATAAAAGACTCATATAAAGATACAGTGTTTAAGAATACAGAAACTAGTCAAAAGACAAAAGAGATAGTCCAAATAGATGCCAAATAAAGTCACTTTATATATAGGAAAGGCACAAAAGCAATGAAGTAGGTAAAAAGCTGGTCTTACTGAAACATACAAATCTGGGCTAAATAGAGATTCCAGAAAAAATTAAGTTTGGTCCTCACATCATATCATATCACAAAAATAAAGTTATTAAGAATGACAAATATAAATGTGAAAAATAAAACCATAACAAATTGAGAAAATAGATATAGTATTTTATCAGTTTTGCATCTAAGTTTATCAGCAGTATAGGCCTATAGTTTTCTTTTCTTGAGCTGTCTTTATTTGGCTTTGGTATTAATGTAATGTTGGCTTCATAGGTTGTATTTAGGAGAGTCCCATTTCTAGCTATTTTGTGGAATAGATTGAGGAGTATTGGAATTAGCTCTTCTGTAAAGGTTTTATAAAATTCCCTTGGAAAACCAGCTGGTCCTGGGCTTTTTTTGGATGGTAAGCTCTTTATTGCTGCTTGTATCTTTGATTGCTATTGCTCAGTTTAAGTTTTCTATATCTTCTTGACTCAACTTAGGAAATGAAACATGGCGACTATAGTTAATAATTATCTGTTACATTGAACATTGCCAGGAAAGTACACTTGAAGTGTTCTCAACATTAAAAATAGTAAATTCTC